>PISX010019107.1:24290-39039 GCA_004024625.1 Mellivora capensis
AAAAAAAAAACTAGATGGCTCCTTGGTCTATGAAACAATAAATTTTATTTCCTACATAAGTAAGTGGTTCTAAACTGCTTAAAGTACTGTTCTATCCTAAACATCCCTACTTGTCAAATTAAATACTGATTCGAGGGAAAGGAACAAATGAGAGAAGATAATTCAGTTCAGTATTGGCTTTTGGCTTTATAGTTTGATAAAAGCAATCCCTTTCTTGTTTATCCTATACCTTTCTAGTACTAACCTATAGTACTAATCACAGCACTTTAATTAGTGTTATAAATACTGTTCATTGTTCAATCTTCAAAAAGACATTAATGCTTAAGCTTTCATCTTCAAGCTAAGTAGAATTTTGGTGGTGGCATAAGTAAAAATAGCTTGAATGACTTTTGTATATGGCATTAATGAGAAAAATTGATTTCATACAACTTATATAATTTCTCTGATCCACAGTAAGGGCTTAGGTATGTAAAGGTGGAGAGCAAATTTTCTGCTTGTTTTGCTCATGGTTTGATTACTTGGCATGGGTACATGAAAGAGAACTGTAAGGTGGATAATATATATTTTCCTTGATTTGAGCCATAGACCCTCTTTACCTATAGATCAAAGTGTCTAATAAATATGCTTCCTTTTCTTGCACTAGTGAAGGTGAACACTTAATTGATGCCTTCATGGTTTCTCTTCTCCATCCCTGATGGCTGTATGTGCTTCTTATTCTTACTGCGTTTTATTTTCCAGTATCTTCCTCAGGGATGGGAATTAAACTTTTAACAATACGAAACTGAGAAAAAATATGGAGAAATGACTATAAACTCTATTTTCTGGTCTTTTCTTCTTTGAACCCATAATTAGCTACTCTGCGCAAATACATGTGCAAATAGCAGAGTCATTTTTCAAAGCAAAATACTTTGAACAGAGATCCAAACAAAACACAGCTCTCAATCCATTATCCTGCCTCTTTGTAATTAACCTACAGGAAAGACTAGAACAAGAACTCATCACAGATTCTGGAGCAAAGTCCACTTGGGGCTTGCCAGACCTGGTGCAATATTAGATGGCTGGTTTTCCCACAGAGTGAGATAGATGTGCTTTGAGAAATAATTAAAGGGCTTTTGTTTCTTGGATGAATTAAAACTGCCCCTTTGCTTGCCTGTACCCTTGTTTTCCTCGCATAATAACTCCACTGATCCTCTGTGAGTTGAAGAGTATCACAGATCTAGTCTATGCAAAAATAGCTTCTCCATCGTCCAACCCCAATTTAAGACTACATATCATTAAAGCCATCCATCTGGAATGAGGAAGGACAAATGGACAGTGCTCCAGAAGATCATGATTAAATAACTAGGGAGGAGAGTTCCAGTAACCTAAAGGAAAAAAGAGCCAATTGAGTTGTATGCTTATTATGTACCAAGCACTGTACTAAAAGTATTTGATACATGTCATGTTATATGATGCTTAATACAACCCTATATGGTAAGGTTACTATTATTGTAGATAGATGAAGAAATTCAGCCTACCAGCTTGGACTATGTGACCAGTGAGTGGCAGAGGTGAGATTAGAACATAGACAGTTAAGAGTGTGAAGCCATGTCTTAAAAGACATGGCTTTGTTCTAGGCTCCTTCACCTGACTAGCATACTGTATTTGAATCGACTGCTGACTTGGTACTGGGCGCTGTAATAAATTGTTCATGTGATTAACTCATTAAGCCCTTTAACTCATTTAATCAAACAACGAATGAGGTAGGGGCTCTCGACAGCCCATTTGACACCTTTATGAACTGAGGCAAGAGAAATTCAATAATTTGCAATCATTAGAAAAGGAATAAGTGCTTTTTTAACTGTGTCCTCTCCATCTACCACTAAATAACTTGAAACCTTCCCATGAGAGGGAGTTGGAAAAGTCAACTTAATCTGGGGAGCCAGATTCAGGCTCAGACAAATCCAGAGGGCTCGGAAGAGGATAAGTGGGATGTGCAGGTAGACATGTGACAAAGAAGACAGAGAGTGACATAGTCCCAAGGGGAAGTTTTAGCAAAGTTGGGGAGGGTACGTCACCAGAAGGAGGTGGGCAGCCCCGTTGCCATAACCTCAGTTTGACCTAGGTAGGCACGATCCTGTGATGATGTTGAAAATAGGAAGTGATTGCTTACTCCAGGCTTCAGTTTTCCTTTTCTGCTGTCTGTATGCCTGGGACCTCACAAAAGACAGTGAGAGCCACTCTGGGGCCAGGTTTTCACAACTGCAAAAACCTGAGTAAATCAAGCAAAATAAGTCATTATTCCTCTTCACATTAGCTGTAGAAAGCCTGACATGAACAAGTATGAGCAGATGTGGGCAATGCACAGAGGGATCTGAGAGCATATAATTAAACACAAAACAAAATGCAGTGAGGAATGAGAAGGTTGTGTTCTGGGCTTACCCCGGCCACAAAGAGACTGAGGAGTCAAGGATAATTTTGAGGAAATACCAAAAATACACCTAAAACATCTCTCAAACACATTTGCCTTCAAGAGAGATGTATGCTGGGGCACCTGGGTGGCTCAGTGGGTTAAGCCTCTGCCTTCGGCTCAGGTCATGATCTCAGGGTCCTGGGATCGAGCCCTGAATTGCGCTCTGCTCAGTGGGGAACCTGCTCCACCCACCCCCGCACCTGCCTCTCTGCCTAGTTATGATCTCTGTCTCTGTCAAAGAAATAAATAAAGTCTAAAAAAAGAGAGAGAGAGAGAGATGCATGGATTGAAGCTAAAGGTTGACTATAATAAGGATTATGATAGTTCATATTCAGATAGCATGTTAAATGTATAAATGATTTTCCCATTATTTAATTTCCAGAGCAGCCTTCGAAGGTAGGCAGGGCTAGATCTCCTTCGCAAAGGAGACAGCAAAGGGCCCAAGCCCCACTGTCAGTGGCTGACAGAGCTAGAGTTGGAATCCAGATCTCATGACTACTGGTCTGAGGATACGGGAGGCTGAACAGAGGAGCAACAGCGGAGCAGGGGGAACCCACTAACAGAGGAGAGCCTGCCACAGCCAGAAGATGGATATAAAGAGAAAACTGGTAAAAAGCTAAGGACAAACACCATTTATTTTAAGGTGAGGTAGATAAAGGTTTGTGGCTCTATAAATGAAGAACACTCACATTTACCTGGTCATTTCTCTGCTCAGATTATGGGAGGCACATACAAGTGTTGGTTTTTGAGACAGGTAGAATGCTTTCAGGCAGAGATGAGGTGGAGAGAATTGTAAGGTGGAAGAGACAACTTGGATGAACGTAAAAAACCAGAGATCAATAGCGTAAGTGAAGAACAATGAGTTGCCCAGTGCAATTGTTGCACTGGATATGTGAAAGGGAGAAGCAGAGAATAAAGCCGACAGGCGCAAGCGGTAGATAAGACCATGGAGACTTCGGAAAATCAAGCTACATAGTTGGACCTTAATCCTTAATTGCCATCTAGGCTTTGGAGAACCAATAATAATTTATAAACATCGAGGTAACACACTGTTGGCTTCATGGGTTTCTTGTGAGATTTTAATGAAATGCTGATGCCAAAGTGCTTTGTAAAAATATGATTTAAGTATTATTATATAATTATATCCATCCATCCATTGATCCATTCATTCATTCCACAAGTATTGTTTGAGGGCCCATTACATAGCAGGAATGGTCTAAGCATTTGGTATTTGTAAATGAGGATGACTTGTCACTATTTACCAAAGCTCACAGCCTAGCAGGGAAAGTGAACATTTAAATAAATAATTATAATTAAGTACTCTGAGGTAAACGTACATATGGAGCTGTGAAAGGACAGAAGGAAGATCTGATGAACTCTTCCTGGAAGGAATCACAGGGGAAATGAATCTTGAACAACTGAATCCTGAACAACAACAGAACCAAATGTAGGAGCTAATATTATTAAATAAGAAAACACAGAAGAAAGTCTTTGAGATATTGGATCAGACAAAGTTTTCTCAGACAAATCACAAAAAGCACAAACCATAAAAGAAAATATGCTAACATGGACCTTACTAAATTTAAAATGGCGTTTACGTAAATGAAAAAGCAAGCCAGAGACTGGGAGAAAATATTTGCAAGATCTATAACTGAACAGAAAGCTTATATCCAAAATATAAAAAGGGCTCTTACAAGTCAATAATAACAAGAGAAACAACCCAATAAAACAATGGGACAAAAAGTTTCAACAAATACTACAAAGATCTATAAAGGCAGCATCATTAGTCTTTAAGGTAATGCAAAATAAAATCACAAGACACCATTATACACCCAGTGGAATGGTTAAGTTAAAAAGACTGATTCTCACCTACCTAATGGTGGTGAGAATGTGGGGCATTTGAAATCCTCATGCACTGCTGGTAGGAATGCAAAAAATGCAAAATGTTAAAGCGCATTTTGAAACCATATGGCAGTGTCTTATAAAATTAAATACACACTTACCATATAACCCAACAATCCCACTCCTAGGTATTTACCCAAAAGAAATTAAAATATACGTCCACACAGACTTATATATAAATGTGCATAGTAGTATTCTTTGCAATATTCTAAAACTGAACATGACCCAAACAGCCATCAGTAACTGAATGAATAAGCACATTGTAGTGTATCTATACTCAGAACTTTTAGAGAATAAGGACTGGAGGTCCTTATTTACCTGTAGAAGTAATACGAAATTAAGGCTACAAAGAAGCATAGTACCTAATGGCTGTATGCTTGGGCAATGGAGATAGAGCACAGCTAGCAAAAATTTGAGGACAATGAGAAGAGTAAGTTCACTCCTAATAACTCAAAAATATTTAGGCAACCTTAAATAAACTTCATTTTTAATGCTGAGAGATTAAGTTTTAAAGCAAATAAAGCCCTCTTTCTAATGTCCTCTTTCTCCCTAACATTTACATTTTCTCTGACCTGCCTAATCTGATTCCCCAGATATACTCCTGTCTAGGTCTTCTTCTCTCATCAGGAATATGTGGATTTTGATCACTTACTTGAAATAAAAAAGTAGAGCTAAAAAATATTAAACAGATAGGAAAAGTAGTTTTCTAAAAGTTGATCTTTAAAACTTTTCAGTGTTATGAATTAGTTGACAAACGTAATAATTGTTCAATGTAAGAATTCTAGACAAGCCAAATAAAACACCAAGTTACAGATTCATGTAAAACACACTATTCTAGCCCAGGCAGTACTGTATTGCATATATTAAAGCATAATGGGAATATTTTAGTTTTTGGTTATCACAGGACTATTGCACTAATCACCTTCAAGAACTAATAAAACATTGATGTAAGGAAAACAAAATCTAAACACACCAATGACTACAGGAAAATCTCTGATGAAATATTATTATATATAATAAACGACAATTTTGAAAGCTTTCTCAAACTGTGTTTTAATCATGTTTGTCTCCATTAAGCCTCTAAGTTAATTAAATAGGCAAACCAACTTGAGACAAGGAAATTGATTTTCTGCACAGAACACTCTCAACAGAGTAGCAGACATAAGAAGAAGATCAATTTTTCTTCCTGGTGTGCAAATTAAGCTCCGTTAAAAAAAAAATAACAAAATCCCTGTTCCCTTGTTCCCGTCTGTTCTTTTGTTCTTTAGTGACATGTTAATTGAGTAAATATGGCAGGAAGGGAAAATACATCTGAATGTTCCTTATACCTTTCACCTCTGGGAAAACAAAGAAGTCTCCTGTCTCATTAGAGAGAGCCTCTACTCCCTTCCCCAGCCTCCTCCCTAGTGGAGCCTGGGCACTGAGACCCAAGGAGTGGATCCTAACTGTTTTACCCACCAAGGAATTCTAGTAGCAATTTGTTCAGCATGGACACACACACACCCCCAAAAAAGATAAGAAAACAAAGCTTGTTGCTTCAGTTTTTTTATTATTATTATAATAAAAGTTGCCTAGTCCTTTCAATTTCACCATAATCTCATCTCTACCCCAATGGCCTTGAGCACACAGGGTCTCATTTTCATTTGCCTCTCCTAAATAGAAGTCAAGAAGACCAACGTTTACCTGTGTTTGTAAGGCTAGAGGAAGCATATCTGTGGCATCCCAGGCTTGAGTCTTTGACATGGGATTTTATTATTTTAGTGATTTTATCAATATCCACTTAGAAACCAGAATAAGCAAACAGAGGGCCCTCTGCTATATTGCCTAACTAAAAATCAAATCCTTTGGTGGAGTGTGGATACTGAGAAGCATGTTCTTGGGTGAAAGGCAGAAGAAAGAATTTTTACTATACCCTTTTGCTTAGTATCTACTGATATCAGTAACACTATATTCCAGAAGATATGTATCAACAATTAAACTATGACAAGGTAGTACTCATTGAAATAATTGAGATCGTCATCTCTGAAATAATTGCATGCAAATGTGAATATATTCTTTATTCTTCTCCTCTTGAATTTGAGGAACAGCAAGAGCTTAATCATTTCCGAAAGTGGTATTACTGTTTCATGAGGGAAGAATTTGCTAATAAATGAAGTTCAAGGATGAGCTTTTTTTTTTTCATTTCTTTTCAGTGTAACAGAATTCATAGTTTTACACCACACCCAGTGCTCCATGCAATGCGTGCCCTCCATAATACCCACCACCTGGTTCCCCCCACCTCCCACCCCCCCCGCCCCTTCAAAACCCTCAGGTTGTTTTTCAGAGTCCACAGTCTCTCATGATTCATCTCCCCCTCAACTCAATTTCCCTCAACTCCCTTCTCCTCTCCATCTCCCCATGTCCTCCGTGTTATTTGTTATGCTCCGCAAATAAGTGACACCATATGATAATTGACTCTCTCTGCTTGACTTATTTCACTCAGCATAATCTCCTCCAGTCCCGTCCATGTTGCTACAAAAGTTGGGTATTCATCCTTTCTGATGGAAGCATAATACTCCATAGTGTATACGGACCACATCTTCTTTATCCATTCGTCTGTTGAAGGGCATCTTGGTTCTTTCCACAGTTTGGCGACTGTGGCCATTGCTGCTTTTACATAATTCCACAGAACTGTTTTTCCCCACATTCTGTAATTCTAAACCTGTGGATAGGGCGCAATATGTTTTTCGAGATGTAAGGATCTGCGTGTGAAGAGATTTCAAAGTAAAATCATGCCTGATACTATAATATAAATCTGTATTATAATATTCAAATATAAAATATATAACATTAAATATAAATTTATGTTTTTTATTAGAATGTCTATTCATCCAGTTGTAGCTTAACTCCATGTTATTGTATTCAGATATTCTTATATCTGTATGCAGATATTCTGCAGTAAAATCAGGTGTCTTGAAATGTAAAGCTCCAAAGAACATGCGGGCGTTTCTACCTCTAACACATTTTTAGTCTCTGAAATCAGCATCCACGTCTGGTGAACTTACATTTACACTCAGTGCCCTAAGCATGATAAATGCTAAAAGCATTTGGGGGTAAAGGACATGGTATCCTGGATTTTCAAGGTATCCCAAAATGGAGGAGTGTGAGAGCTATTTGGATGGAAACAAATGAGCCAGGTATAATGTCCACAGTGCACAGGGGCTACCTACATGTTGGCAATTTTCTAGAGAAGAAAGTAAATGCTTAGTTGGGTAAATCCCGGAATCGTGAAGTTTCATTTTGGAAATAGGAGAAGCTGAGTAAAAGCAAACCAGGTTGAGCTCAGAGCCAGTCTGGGTTGTGTGGAGCTTCTGTTGTACAGGGAGCTGAGTGACTGCCAAGGTTCCCTATTAGTCTCACATTGGTGGGTTCCCCCTCTCCCTCCTCTATTCCAGGCAAGGACACCAGGAAAGGGCCTTTCTCCTTTTTTTTTTTTTTCAGCTACCTCTGATTTACTCCCTGCTGTAGACTCGGACAGGTGATGACCAGATCAGATTCTCATGAGAAGTCTGTTATTCTTGGTGACAATATCCGAACTGAAGGTTCCTGTATAAAAGCCCTCCTGACCCTTGGATGGTACTATTCCCTGGAGGAATCTGAAGGAGGCTTCTGCAGCTACACTTTTGGATCTGTGCCATTCTCAGAATCAGTCCAGAAGGAGGTTTCCATAGCTAAGTATTTATTTTCAGTTCTTAGGATATTTTCTTAATTGCCTCCCTCAGCATCCTCCCAGTTCTTGTTGGCTGCATTTTATACAGGGCTCAGTAGCTTGCCTTTGTACATTTTTGTTTTTCAATTGTTTCCCAGATATAATGGCATCTCACTATGAAATATGGGGTCTATGCAACAGACCCATCTGTGTTAGAACATGGCATTCTGCATGTTTATTTCATAACTATATATAGACTATTTTCAAACACCAATCACTTCTTGCCCCTGGGAACCTCCATACTGAACTCGAGGACCAGCAGTATCGGCATCACTTGGGAGCTTGTTAGAAATGTAGGATCTCGGGCCCTGTCCCAGACCTACTGCATCACAATCTGCAATGTAACAAGATCTCTAGGTGATTCATGCATACATTATAATTTGAGATGCCATTGGGCTACAGCAATGGTTTCTGAAGCAGAGGCTGTACATTACTCACATAGAGAACTTTAAAAAAAAAACAAAACACCACCACCAAAGTTAGGTCCAACTGTTAGAGATTCTAACTGGCTTGATATAGGGGCCTGATATGGGTATTATTCTTAGGTTTCACATCTATTTTAAAGGGCAACCACAGCTGAGAAACACTACTTCTCTAGAATAAACACTATTAGGTTAAGATTTGTATCCTTTTGGCTGTACAGGTTGTATACTCAGTGTTAGACTGGAAGATCCTTGAAGGCCATATCTACCTCTTCTACTTTTTATGTGTCCTCTAAGTTTCCCTTTGTGTAGTGCTTAGCATACGGTGGTTACTCACTTATATGTTCATGGTTGATGGGGTACTAAAGCAGGAGAGATTACTAGGATTCATGTCCTAGCTCTATAAGACATGATGTCTTTGACCTTGAGCAGACCACTGAATTTGTTAGGGTACCCATTTGTTTGTCAGTCAAATATGAATGACTTGCTATTCTAGTAGTTATTCAGTTATTCATTCAATACTTATGAGCATCTATTCTGTTCCATGTACTGTTCTAGGCACTGAGGATACAGTGATAAATAACTAAAACAGGAAAAGCTCTTGTCCTCATAGATCTTGTATTATAATGTGATAGGAATAACAAACAAGCAAATAAACAAAAGTATAAAGAATAGACACATAGGTAGTGATCAGTACTAAGAAGAAAAGTAGAACACAGTAAAGAGATAGAGAGTGGTAAATTGTGTGGGGATAGCAACATAGCTGGGTGATCAGAGAAGAGGTCTGTGAGAAGGGGACATTTGAGCAGACCCTTGAATGATGGAAGCAGTCAGCCAGGCAAGCATAGGCAGACAGCCTGCAAGAAAACAATCCCTGAGGCAGAACCAAGCTAGGAATAGTCAGGGGTAGACAGACATAAGGCAAGGATGCTTTGTAGATGTCTTTAGTCTGTGGCTTAAAGGACCAGGTAGATTTATTGGAGTCTTGTAACTATCACAGCTATATAGTGCATTTATGGGAAACATAAATTACCTGAAGGTAAAAATATCTAATATTTGAGGCAGCAGCAAAGTAACAAAAACCAGAGCATTATCCTCATTGGCTGAACTTCTTCATTTTTCAGTATGTGAGTATTTTGCTTTGGAATCATAGGACCGTGTCCCCAAACACAGAGATAATATTTACTGCTCTAGACAGTGCCTCAAGTTCCATGGATGTACTCCCAGCTCTGTTATATGATGAAAAGGTCCAGTGAGGCACTCTCTTGCTTCTGTCTCTTGTCAAAGCTCTGTGAACTGCTCAGCAAGCCAGGATCAGAGGCCTGGATTTCTGAGAGCTGGAACTCAGCTCTGGTTCCAGGCGCTAGGTATCTCTCATTCCAGGTAAGAACCAGAACACCGTTATTTTGTTGCTGTCTTGCTTCTTGAACCTTCTTTTTTTTTTTTTTTTAAGATGTCGTGGTGTTATTCCTACTGTTCAACCACCAGAGTCCATCTAGCGTTTAGAGATCTGTGTTCTGATTATAGGAGTCTTAATGGCAAATCTTGAAGTTAAAATATAACTCCCCAAAGAAACAACTCTTGATGATGATGATGATGATGAATGTATCCATTATAGGTCTCTTTTTCACATGATATTCAGCTCTAGTAGTGCAGGTTAAATATTCATAATAATAACAACATTGACTAACACAAGATAAAGTTAATTTGATTTCGTCTCTTTTCTAAGTGTATTATATGTGTTATCAAATTTGATCCCCATAATCCCCTTATGCGTTATTGTCATGTTCATTCACAGGAACCTGAGTCACATAGAGATTAAGCAACTTGTCCAAAGGCATATAAGAAGTGGCCAAAACAGGCCTCAAATGCCAGACGTTCTGGTTCCACAGCCTGAAATCATAGTCATACAGCTTATGTGCTTGACAAACACCTACTTATCTTAGAAAATTCAACTTAAGAGTCTACTCTCCATGTAGCTGTCCCTTAACCCTCCTCATCAGGTATAAATACTGTAGCAAAAACTGTATCATTACAATGTTAAGTTCTTATTCTGTGTCAGACTCTGTGTTTAGTGCTGTACTTATGTAACCCTTATAAAATTAGGCTGCCTCCTGGCCAGGCAGTAAAACGGTTTTATTCCAAGTCCTACACAGTAAAATTAAACTTTAGGTTTTGTCCTTATTACATTCTCTCTAAAAACTCCAGAAGGAGAATTGCATTCATAACACAGAGCAATACTTCTTAGAATCCTTCTCTCCCCTCTTCCCCTCACCATCTCTGTGGCCTACAAAGCAGTTCATGAGAGCTGCCTCCAATCCCATTTCTTCCAAACTTCTAAAACTCTCTCCCAAAAAACCCATCCCAGGATAGACTTTCTTCCCTCTTTCCCTCCCTCCCAACTCCCCCTTCTTCCCAAATCCAGTCTTTTTCTCTCTCTAGAGAAGCTCTGTGTCTTTTCCAGTATACATCAGTCTACTATGTTTTAGGCTTCTGCCTTCCTTTCTCCTTGTCTCCTTCCTTCCTTCTTTCTTTCTTTCCTTCCTTCCTTCTTTATTATGTTCAGTTACCTACTGTATCATATATCATTAGTTTTTGATGCAGTGTTCAATGATTCATTAGTTAAGTATAACACCCAGTGCTCATCACAACATGTCCACTCCCCAATACCCATCACCTGGTTACCCCTCTCCCCATCCTTCCCTCTGAAACCCTCAGATTGTTCCCTGGAGTCCATAGTCTTTCATGGTTCATCTCCCTCTGATTTCTCTCCCTTTGGATTTCCCTCCCTTCCCCTATGGCCCTCTGTGCTATTGCTTATGTTCCACATATGAGTGAAACCATATGATGATTGTCTTTCTCTGCTTGATATACTTCACTTAACATAATCCCCTCCAGTTCCATCCATGTCGATGCAAATGGTGGGTACTCATCATTTTTGATGGCTGAGTAATATTCCACTGTATATGTGGACCACATCTTCTTTATCCATTCGTCTGTTGAAGGACATCTTGGCTATTGTGTTGAAGGACAGTTTGGCTATTGTGGACATTGCTGCTATGAACATTGGGGTACTTCTTTTCACCACATCTGTATCTTTGGGGTAAATATCCAGTAGTGCAATTGCTGGGTCATAGGGTAACTCTTTCTTTCACATTGGCTCGAATTCTACATAGCCAAGAGGATGGGTGCTCAGCCACCTGATCTTACCACAGAGGCCACAGCCTTAGCAGCAAAAGAAAAAAGAAAAGAGAAGACAATGGCCATCCATGTATTTATATTTTTCCCCTTGTTACATACACTTCCTCAATTTATTATTACCTCTGAGATGGGTTTAAATCTTTGCCATTTGTTTGCCCAACACTTTGTCTCTATATGTCTTTAGGTCTCAAGTGAATCTCGGCATACAGATGGGTCTTGTTATTCTTATCCATTCAGTCACCCTACGTCTTCTTGTTTCTTTTTCTGAGTAGAGTTGACACACAATGTTACATTAGTTTCAGGTGTACAACTTAGTGATTTGACAAGTTTATACATTATGCTATGTTCATCAAGAGTTTAGCTACCATTTGTCCCATTACATCACTATTACAATGTCACTGACTGCATTCTTTATGCTCTGCTTTTCATTCCCATGAATTACCCATTCTGTAACTGGAAGTCTGTATCTCCCTCTTCACTTCACCCATTTTGCCCAACTCTCCTCTCCACCCCAGCAACCATCAGTTTATTCTCTGTATTACAGTTCTGCTTTTTGTTTACTCATTTTTAGACTCCACTTATGAGTGAATTATATGGTATTTGTCTTTCTCAGTCTGACTTATTTCACTTAGCATAATACCTTTGAGGTCCATCCATTTGTCTCAATGGCAAAATCTCATCCTTTTTATCACTACGTAATATTCTATTATGTATGTACACCACATTTTCCTTACCCATTCATCTATTGATGAATACTTAGGTTGCTTCCATGTCTCAGCTATGGTAAACAATGCTGCAATAAGCATAGGGGTGCATATATCTTTTTGAGTTAGTGTTCTCATTTTCTCTGGATAAATATCCAATAGTGGAGTTATTGGATCATATGGTACTTCTAGTTTGAATTTTTTTTAAGAATCTCCATACTGTTTTGGTATACTGCTATACCAATTTATACCTCTTTTATTACTTTATCTCCACATCCTTGCCAACACTTGTTGTTTCTTGTCTTCTTCGTTTTAGCCATTCTAATAGGCATGAGGTGATATCTCATTGTGGTTTTGATTTGCATTTCTCTGATTATGAGTGATGTTGAGCATCTTTTCATGTGCCTGTTGGCCAACTGCATGACTTCTTTGAAAGAATGGCTATCCAGGTTCTCTGCCCATTTTTTAATTAGATTTTTTGGGGGTGTTGAGTTGTAGACATTATTTATACATTTTGGATATTAACCCCTTATCAGATATATCATTTACAAATATCTTCTCCCATTCAGTAAATTGCCCTTTTGTTTTGTTGATGGTTTCCTTTGTTGTACAAAAGCTTTTTATTTTGATGAAGTCTCAATACTTCATTTTTGCTTTTGTTTCCCTTCCCATAGGCAACATATCTAGAAAAATGTTGCTATGGCTAATGTCAGAGAAATTCCTGCCTGTGCTCTCTTCTAGGATTTTTATGGTTTCAGGTCTCATATTTAGGTCTTTAATCCATTTTGAGTTTATTTTTGTGCATGGTGTTAGAAAATGTCCCACTTTCATTCTTTTGCATGTCCAGTTTTCCCAACACCACTCATTGAAAAGTCTTTTCCTCACTGTATATTCTTTCCTCCTTTGTTGGAGATTAACCATGTATACGTAGGTTTATTTCTGGGATCTATATACTGTTCCATTGATCTATGTATCTCTTTTTGTGCCAGTACCATACTGTTTTGATTCCTACAACCTTGTAGTTTGTCTTGAAATCTGGAGTTGTGATACCTCCAGCTTTGTTTTTCTTTCTCAGGACGGCTTTGGCTATTCGGGGTCTTTTGTGGTTCCATAAACATTTTAGTATTATTTGTTCTAGTTCTATTTGTTGGTATTTAACAGGGATTGCAATGATTCTGTAGACTGCTGTGAGTGGTATGGACATTTTAACAGTATTTGTTCTTTCAGTTCACAAGTATGGATCTTCCCATTTGTTTGTGTCATCTTCAATTTCTTCCATCAGTGTTTTACAATTTTCAGGGTACAGGTCTTTTATTTCTTTGGTTCACTTTATTCCTAGGTATTTTATTACTTTTGATATAATTATAAATGGTGTTTTCTAAAAATTTCTCTTTCTGCAATTTTTTGTTAGTGTATAGAAACACTACCAATTTCTGGGTATTAATTTTGTATCCTGCCACTACACTGAATTTGTTTATTAATTCTAGTTGTTTTTTGGCAGAATCTTTTTTTTTAAGGATTTTATTTATTTATTTGACAGACAGAGAATACAAGTAGGCAGAGAGGCAGGCAGAGAGAGAGAGGAGGAAGCAGGCTCCCTGCTGAGCAGAGAGCCCAATGCGGGGCTTGATCCCAGGACCCTGGGATCATGACCCGAGCCGAAGGCAGAGGCTTTAACCCACTGAGCCACCCAGGTACCCCTTTTTGGCAGAATCTTTAGAATTTTCTATGTATAGAATCATGTCTGTGAATAGTGACAGCTTTTGCCACTTTAAGATGAAAAAGAGGAGGAGTAACTCACTTACCCAATCTGATAAGGCAAATAAATACAGATCCAGAATTTGAATCCACTCCAAATAGATAAAAGCCCTTAAGTTTAGCCAGATCAGACACTGGGTACATGACCTAATCCCTTCAATCTCCCTTAAGGGCTCTAGAGTCCTCTAAAACAGAGGTCAGCAAGCTATGGCTCATACGCCAAATCCAGCTCACTATCTGGTTTTATAAATAAAGTTCTTTTAGAATGTAACCGCCATCATTCATTTACATATAGTTTCTACAGCTGCTTTTGTATTACAAAGATAGAGCTGCTGTAGTTGTGACAGAGAATACAAAATCTAAAATATTTTAGCCATTCTGACTGGTGGCGAGGATGTGGAGAAAGGGGAACCCTCCTACACTGTTGGTGGGAATGCAAGCTGGTGCAACCGCTCTGGAAAACAGCGTGGAGGTTCCTCAAAAAGTTGAAAATAGAACTACCCTATGACCCAGCAATTGCACTACTGGGTATTTACCCTAAAGATACAAACGTAGTGATCCG
>PISX010019108.1:0-38933 GCA_004024625.1 Mellivora capensis
GAGGGGGCCAGGTGGTGGGTATTGTGGAGGGCACGCATTGCATGGAGCACTGGGTGTGGTGTAAAACTATGAACTCTGTTACACTGAAAAGAAATTTAAAAAAAAAAAAAAGATTTAAGTCTAAAACCACAGCCAAGTTTTACCCCCCCAAAAAAGAACTTGATTCTCTTTTACTCATTCTCTGTTGTTTCTCCCCTCATCAACCCTGCCCCTCAAAGCAATAGTTACAAGACTGGTAATTGCTGAAGAGAAAAAGATTTCCTACATCACAAGGGCCCTGGGAGCTGGGCCATGATCGTACAGGCCTTGACTCTCTTATTCAAGATACCATGTTTGGCTGACCACCTATTTTTCTTTACCTTCCTCTTCTAAAGGCTAAAGAAGGGAGTGAGCCAAAAGGAAGAAAAACATAAATGAAAATTCCTAAGGTCATATCCTGACATACTGCATTTAGCTCCCTCTAGGGAGGGGGTATATTATCCATTCTACAAAAACATGGGATATCTGGGCCATGGACCCTGGAATGTGAATGGTAGGTCAAAATGTTATAACCCAATCATTATTCAATCTTTTGAATAAGAGAGGATTATAAATCCATTTTTATATTAGTACTACATTTCAAAAGCCACCTCCAATAATCTATTTACCAATTCAATCTGTGCTTCTCATCACAGGTGTATACTGAATAAACAAATAGGCACAATATAACAACAAGGTCTTTGTTTCTTCTGCGCAATGAAGAAAGGTAATTTCAATGCTGAGAAAGAGGTTAATTTCTTAGGTTAAAACAATAGATTTATCTTAAATTTAGTATAGGTCTTGCAACATTAACATCGTCAATATGTTTTGTTGTCATTGCTGTTGTTTGCCTTTAATTTTATTTTGTTTCTGTTTTTTGGTGGAGACAAATAAAATCAATTCAAAATAAATAGGTTTCACTTGTGTCTCTTTAGGATATATGGGAAAGACCTTTTGCCATTTGAATTACATAACAAGATGAGAGAAGAAACATTACCAGATTTTTCTACCAATTAAGATTTGAAGGTTCATTCTCATAAATATAAATGTGGAAGAACATATCACTATAACTAGATGCATTATATGAACATGCAGATTTACAGAATAGATGCTTTAGAAATGCTACTCATTTTGTCAAAGTCTATGTTTTCTAAGACAGAATCTTTCTTTAAATATTATTCTTCATCACGAAGTATAAATATATGGAATGTGCAGTATGAATTTCAAGAATATGTCTATAATAAAAAGCACTATCAAACCTGCTATAGCCTGGATAGATTTCTGAGGTTTTGTCCATATGACCTCAAGACCATACTGTAAACAACCCTAATTTTACCTCTGCATTCAAGAGTATGCCTACAAATTCCATGATATGACATAAGTGCCCAACACATGGTCCACAGAAAGCAACTTTATGTAAGAATCCCAGGATCTCATGGTCATCAGTTCCCAGGTACATATTCACAGAATATATTTGGAGCACCCTTTAGCCCAGAATAGTTGTATGCCAACATCTACTGGCAGCATATTTCCATGATCCATTAATATCTATAATAAATCAATAATCTCAGGTCCAACCACCAACACAATAGATGTCAACTCCTATGTGTTTGAGAGTGGTGGTATGTGATGGTCAAGAGAAAGGAGGGACACATCAGAATCAGTCAAAAACAATTCAAAAACCTTCCAAGCCCTGCTCCTCTGCTTTGATAGGCAGCTAAGGTAAAAAGGGTCATGAATATACATTGCATTTATATTGTTAAAAGCTTCAGAGACAATTACGATAAATTTCCTATAGTAAGTACCACCAGCTTAACCATATAATAAAATAGCTCTGAATAAGTTCTTAGTATTTAAGATACAGCTCTTGTATTACCAACTAGACTTACTAGTTTTGAAACTTTGATCATGTATCTTTTTTTTTTTTACTTTCTTTTTTCATTTTATCTTATTTCGTTTCAGTGTTCAAGCATGTATCTTTTTTTTTTAAAAGAGAAGTGAGTTGGGGGAAATCAGAGGCAGAGAAAAACCATGAGAGACTGTAGACTCTGAGAAACAAACAGGGTTTTGGAGAGGGGTTTGAGTGAGCCTAGTGGTGGTATTAAGAAGGGCTTATATTGCATGGAGTACTGGGTGTGGTGCATAAACAATGAATTTTGGAAACACTGAAAAAAATAAATAAAATTTTTTAAAAAGATATGGTCCATATATACAATGGAATATTACTCAGCCATCAGAAATGATGAATACCCAACTTTTGCATCAACATGGATGGGACTGGAGGAGATTATGCTGAGTGAAATGACTCAAGCAGAGAAAGTCAATTATCATATGGTTTTATTTATTTGTGGAACATAAGGAATAGCATGAAGGACATTAACAGAAGGAAGAAAAAATGAAGGGGAGGAAATCAGTGTGGGAGAGGAACCATGAGAGACTCTGGACTTTGGGAAACAAACTGAGGGTTTTCAGAAGGGAGAGGGTGGGAGGATGGGTTAGCCCGGTGATGGGTATTAAGTAGGACACATATTGCATGGAGCACTGGGTGTTATATGCAAACAATGAATCATGGAACACTACATCAAAAACCAATGAAGTACTATATGGTGACTAACATAACATAATTAAAAAAGGAAAAAAAATAAAGATCTAATTAGCTTTATTAAGTCATTCATGAATTGGGCAGCACCCCATCTAGCAAGTAGAGGGGATATCCCCTTGGTCATATATCTTAATTGCTCTAGGTCTTAGTTTTTCATCTGTAAAATAAGTGCTTTTCACTTTTAAGTAAATTCCATGATTAAACATATGTGCATACAAACTGATGCTTAGTACATACTCTGCATACAATACTTTTTAACCAAAATTTTATTATGTACTGAAAAAAGAAAAGGGATAAGATTCTTTTGAAAATCTCTCATCTCTCAAATATAAATCTTTAGTTCAAATCTAAGCAGCTCAAGACCGAAAATTTTCCCAGCTACACAAATGGTCTTAGATGTCTCACTGGCTCCAAAAAATTGAACTTAATCCCTGTCTACTCTTAACAGTAGTTGCTCTTCACATTTCTTGAAGGGCCCCACTTCATTGTAGTTATCCAAGCAAGAAACCTAAGAACCTTCCAAATGTTCCCTTCTCCCTCTCCATATTAAAATACTTAATATGCCACTAAGTTCTCCCAATTCTGGATCCTAAAAATCTCTTGAATGTATTACCCCCACTTCCTATACTACATAGTGTTAAGTCATCACTCTTCTCACTTGAATTTCAGTCCTGTCCCTCTGACTGACATTTTACATATCCGTAAGACCTCACTGACCAGTATTTGTAAGGGGCCAGCAGAAAGCATAGCGGTTGACTACAAAGGGTGGCATGAGAACATTTGGGGAGATACGAGAACGGATCTGTATCTCGATCATGAGTGTAGTTAACAAGACTGAAAGCCCTTGTCAAACTGTGTTAACAAAAAGTGACTTTTAGGGGCACCTGGATGGCTCAGTTGGTTAAGAACCTGCCTTCAGCATAGGTCATGATCTCAGGGTCCTGGGATGGAGCATCAGGCTCCATGTGAGAATCTGCTTCTCCTCTCCCTCCACACCACATCCCCCACCCCTGCAGTACTCTCTCTCTCAAATAAATAAATATTTTTCTTTAAAAAGTGAATTTTACATTGGTAAAGTTTAAAAAGCAGAAAAGCACACACATACACACCCCCACAAAATTCTCTTCCCTTACTTCTCGAAGCTTGTATAAGAAGAAGCAACATCTGAGTCTAGCAAAGAGGGGCCCTCAGCATTAGGCTTCCATCTACTTCTCCAGATTTATCTCACAGCTGTCCCTGCTCCTCTCTGCATACCAGCCACACTGGTCTTTTCTCAATCCCCTCAATGTACTACTCTCAGCCTAGAGTCCTCATGCCTGCCAAGAATGCTATTCTGTTTCCTTCAGCCTTTGATTACTGAACTACTACACACCCTTTAGATCTCAGTTCAAAGATCACACTCTCAAGGATGTCATGCAAAGAAATTTCAAAGAACACACACACAAAAAAATCCTTTATACAGAATATATATCAATATGTAACATGCTGGAACTTTTTTTGCACCACTTTCCCATAACTTTTGTTAATTCCTGTGGCATTCTGTATTAATCTTCATAGCATTCATCACAACAGATCCACTGTGTGACTTTTTTTCATAGCCTATCTTCAACACTAAATTTCAAGCTTCACAAGGACAGGGACCATAGCTATCGCTCCATCATTATGTTCTCTTAGTTTCTAGCACAGAGATCAACAAAACACATAATGTATAATAGAATGAATGGTGAATATTATTTCCAAAAAAGCAGTGCAGAGCCAATATAATTCAATGTCTTCTCTCATTGTCTCTCAGTTCCTCGATTCGAATCCTATGCTTGGTGATTTAAGGCCTCCAAATATCTGCTTTGTCTTTCCCTCTATATGGTATTTTCTTTACCTCTTGTTGTTGGGTGAAAAATGACCCTGGAACAGATATCCAAGGGATAGCCTGATCTCTGGAAGCCACCAATGTCACTTTACATGGGGGGGATGTATGTGAAAAAAGGGTCTTTGCAGATGCAAGTTAAGGATCTTGAGATGAGGAGATTATTTTGGTCTATCTAGGCAGGCCCTAAGCGCATTTATAGCATTTATACTAGAGAGGCAGAGGGAAATTGTAGACATACAGTGAAGAGGGACATAGAGATTGAAGGGAAGCAGCCACAAGCCAAGGAATGCCAGCAGCTAGAAGAGGGAAGAAAAGAGATCCTCCCTCAAGAGCCTCCAGAAGGAGTGCGGATCAGTAGACACCTGATTTCAACCCAATGATACTGATTGCAGACTTCTGGTCTCCAGAAGCATGATATAACAAATTCCTATTGTTGTTGTTTTTTTTAATTTATTTATTTGTCAGAGAGAGGGAGAGAGAGCAAGCAAGCACAGGCAGACAAAGTGGCAGGCAGAGGCAGAGGGAGAAGCAGGCTCCCTGCTGAGCAAGGAGCCCGATGTGGGACTCAATCCCAGGACGCTGGGATCATGACCTGAGCGGAAGACAGCTGCTTACCAACTGAGCCACCCAGGCGTCCCAAAAATTCCTATTGTTAAAGCCACTCAGTTTGTGGTTAATTTGTTATAATAGTCAAAGGTAACTAATAAAATCTATTGCTCCCTAGCACTTCCTGATTCTGGCTCTTACAAGATCCAGACTATTATTACCTCTGTTTGTGCTGCTCTCCCTTTCTCCTTTTCCCTTGCGAGGCTGCAGTTCCTATCTGTTCCCACGGAGTATGCTCAGTATATAAGAAAAGTACATGGTTTCTAAAGTCCAGACAGATCTGAGTTTTTATTCTGACTCACTTAGAAATTCTATGATCTTGGGGAATTAATGAGCCTTTCTAAATATCAGACTTCTCAGCTTTAAAACGAGTACAAGAATCCTTATATTGCTCTGTAACAACAAGTATGGCTTCCGGTATCCAATGAAGAATAATCCTCCAAAATGCTTGATATGTAATAAATGCCCAATAATTTATATCTTTCCCCTCACTTCCTATTAGCTGATGAAATTTACTTAACCTTTACTGAGAAATGGTTTTGACAATACTACCTAAATTAGCATGCCCCTGATTCTTCATTTCCCTGGCACCTCTCATCCCTTAGCCCATTATATTTTCTTTGTTCTTATCTAATCTATAGTGTGTGTGTGTGTGTGTGTGTGTGTGTGCGTGTGTGTGTGTACATGTGTGTTTATAGTACACCCTTACCCCTAATTAAATTTATGTTCCATGAGGGCTAGGGTGTTTTTGCCATTTTCATTTCTGTATCCTGAGAGCCTAGAAGAGTACCAAATACATATAAGTTGGTCAATAAATGTCTTTGAATGAGTAGATGAATTTTTCTCAACTAGTTGTGCATAGTTCCACTTCACTTTCCTGTGGAGACCCAACTTAATAATCTGAGAGTCTCTAACTGAAAGCTCCCATTGTGCTATTATAGAACTAAGTCCAGAAATGAAAAATGGAAACACAAATTTTATTTTATAAGGTAAATGAAATCAATGGCATTATACAGGGTAATTAAAAGATCATGACAATGTCTCCATTACACATAACTGTAACCACAGACCTTAAAAGCAGTTCAGCATCTGTAAGCATACTTATGTACAAATCACATTACAGTAATCTTTAATAAATCTCTAGATGTCAGCTGATATAAGTCACCATTATTTCCAACCTATGATCATCAGAATAGAATGTACTACTTCACCTTGTCTTTTTCAACAACAGGCTCCGTGTACTTTGAAATTCTTGCATTTTGTCCTCTAGGCAGTTAAAAAAAATTTTAACACATATTACAATATTGCTACAAACTTGGATAACATTTTATTTTACACCTTAATCATTTCAATCCTTGTGGAATCTCCTACAGATTTCCTTAACGACTATTATCCCTTTAACTTGTAAATATGTCACACAGGGCATTTTGCAGGCAGTAGCTAAATCCTTAGAAACCAAGGTATTTTAAGTTAATAAAGATGTAATTTTCCTTAGCCAAATTCTAGAAATTTAAGTTATAGTACATTTATTTTTTCCAAACAAATTCTGACACCATTTTCTCTTTATTATTGTGATTTGTTCTCAGATGCTTTCTTCTCCTTTATGCACAGAAAATACTAGCGAAATACCCTGATTTTGGAAAATAGTTTACCTTATATGCTTTTTAGTTTTCTTAAATCTACCTTCAAATGAGGGGAAATGGGAGAAAAAAGGCTTGGAATGGTTTTGTTCAACTCTTAAGTTGTCTCATGCATAACGCAAAGGAAGTAAGTTAAGAGAAGGACGGAGATAGGCAGAATTCAAAGTAGCAGCTCTGAGAGGGAAGGAAGCAGGGTCTTGCAGAGTAAATATGGAATCTGTAGCGACAAAGAACTGTGGTTTTCATCCTGTGTGTGCCTCTTATTAGTCATGTAGGCATTTGGCCCTCTGAAGATGAGATTTCTCACCCAAAACCCTGAATAATAACTGCTTCAGAAGGAGGCTCTCAGCAATGTTGATTCTACTTATCCCAGCCCTCCTTCAGAGTCACTCTCCTACTTCAGCACTCTTCCTTCTACCCCCACCACAGGAATCCTACCTAACTTAAAAGGTGCATGTTGAGTTTTCCTCCGTGACCTTGGTGTCACACCTGAACTTCATCAATCCCCATGACCCGCCACCTCTGGCAGCCTTTGCTTAGCCATCGAGACCTCTCCATTGCTCTCCTCAGGGAGCTAGTCCACCAGTCTTCACCACTTTAATTCTCAAGGTATGTCTGACCTCCAACCTCTTCCATACCCTTCCTGTTTCTCGCCCATTTCTCAGTGTTTCCTCCGGTTGGAATTCTACTCATCTGCCGTCTCACAGAAGGCAGACATCTTAGAATTACACGTAGCTCTCATCTTGGAATAAATACTTCCACTCAGCAAATATTTAGTGGGCCCTATTATCTACAAATCACTGATCCATGCAGTTGAAACATAAAGATGACAAAACTGATCAAGACCCTGCCCTTGAGAAACTTTACTTACATTTTAATGGTGAAAAATCAACCAAAACCCAACTATTAACGTATTGCTGAGTAGTGATGAAGAAAAGAAGCTGCACAAGAGGATGAAGAATGTGAGGGTGGTAATGGTTTAGATCAGTTTGGCTATGAAAGCTTCTCTGGGAGAAGTGGATGACGGGGAGAAGCCCCATGAAAATGGCTGGCAGAAGAGTATTCCAGGGCAGCAGAGGCAATAGCCACATCCATCGAGCACACTCTCCATTCCGGAATCCACTGCTTTCTCGCTCTCCCACACAACTTGTCAATCTTTAGTCAGTGCTACAGTTGCCTTTCTCTGTATCTGGGCTTCTGAGTTCTGCTTGAGAAAAATTACAAAGATGAACTGGTTGGCCCTACCAAAATTACCAAGGGTGTCTGGATACCCTGACAAAGCCTGGTACAGGGCATGAACTCGATACATTGTTTGTTGAATGAATGACTTTGTAGAATCCTATGCCTGAACACACTTTTTCCAAAACAACTATTATAAATCTTTTCATAAACTCAAACTAACAGCTTTCACTAAGGATTTAGATCCCCAAGATTCTCTCTGAACTCTATTTTTTCTATTATATAAATTAGTCATCTTTATACACATTAAGGAAGAAAAAAGAAACTTTAAGAGGCAGTTTTCCAAAACCAGAAAGTATTATTAAAAATTATTCAAGTTCAATTTTGAATAAAATCCCCTGAGGTTCCTGTAAAATCTCTGCTGAATAAGTTCACAATTCTGAGAGTCCCTTTTTAGTATAATCTTCTCTTGGCTTACTTGGTAATTCAGCACTCTGAAATAGGAGGGTGTGAAGATTAAGCAAAAAAAAAAAAAAAAAAAACAACTTTGGATTTTGAAAAGTCTGATAAAACTTGTTCTTTGTTACAAGTTAAGTTTGAGGCAAAGTACTCTTTTTATGGTTATGAAGTCTGGGCCTACTGAGCAGTTCAGGATCATCAACTGTCTGATTGATCCAAAATGCCTCTGAACTGAAGCAGACACTGACAATTGTCACTGGCAAAATGCTTGCTGAGTGTTTAGAAAACTGATAGGATAAATGTAAACCATATTCCTACAGAATTTCCTCATGAAGTTCTCAACGGCAAAATGGGATGCTAAGAAAAATAATTTAAGAGTCCTTTATTTTCTTCTGCATCAGTTTTACTGAGTCCTGCAAAGGGAAATTCACATTCATAATGAATCATGGATTGATTTCACAAAGCAGAATGAACCCCCCCCCCCTCCCCGGTAGGATATATGCTTGGAATTGCTTTCCTAGTAACACATTAGAAGGAACCAGAGGCATTCCAGCATGTGGCACTGTGCTCATAGCTGAAATAAAGACTTCAGTCCAAATGTTTCAGAAGAAAGCTAAGGGAAGTGGAGAAGATATCCTTGACTTCTTCCCCATGCCACGTCCACCACAGGCATCAAAACATCCCTACTTTGTTTCTGGTTAATTATGGATAAAAGCATGCATTTTCAGGATGGTCAAATAAAATTCAGAGATATGTCTATGGCCCTTAAATAGAGCTTTGTTAGTTCATTCATTCGTTCATTCATTTACTCAATAGTGGTTTTTTCTCTCTCCCTCTCGCTCCTTTTTTTCTGTTTCTTCTATACCAGAAAGTGTCCTAAGTACTGCTGATATGGAGCTGGAAACAATTTTACCTCTACCCTTAAGGATCTCGTGATCTAAAGGGAAAATAGACTTATGAAAAATGAAAATACTATGATGTTAAATTCAATTTTATATATTTTAACATGGTGTTGAAAGAGCACAGAGGAGAAACCAACTTACTTAGAAGCCACGTAATAGTTTCGCTGGGAATTAATATTTGATTCAGATCCAGAAGCTCTGGCTGAGATATGCAGATGAAGCAGTGAGCTTAGTTGGTCAAAATATTAGATCATGCCTCTCCAACTGGCCTAATCCATACAACCTGGACTTCTGTTTTGGCATTCTATGAAACTGAAGATATGGCTGGAGTCCAGCTGACTTATAAGACTCTCTCTCACCCTTAGACATGCCCTATTCTCCCATTAGTTCAATAACTAGGTTTCTCCTTAGACATATTTGATCCCCTTGAAAACAACCACACTGTGAAGCTGTCACCATTGTGACTGCAATGTTGTTTCCATGCCCCACCAACCAGATTGGCCTTCCCAGACATACAAATAGATGCTGACTCAAAGGCATATACACTGGCTGAAACCTGGCTTGAGTTCATTATCCCCTTTTTTATATTCTCAACATACTACACTGATTATTCACCCCAAGCCTCACCTTAGGAAACATTCCTATACCCATACAGGCCCCTCCCCTGCCCCACATGGTCTCAGATCCTTCATTCACTTATACTAGCTGCACTTGTGAGATCCAGCATCTCTGGTACTATGATGTAACATATAATGTCATGCAAACATATCAACCTTATTATGTTCAGCAAACCATATTTATAATGGGACTCCATTTGGGATATTGAGGTGGGTCACAGGCTTGAAAACAACAAAGGCTCAGGTAGATTAGGCCCTAAAATTGCACACATAATAGGAATAAAAAACTGATCCTCAAGCCCTTATCTTCTAAGTCCCAATTCAGCTGTCTTGCTTTACCACACGATATACACCAGGAGGAGAGGTCTGGCTCATCTCTCTAAGGAAGTATAGTGGATTTCATCTAGCTGAGGTTATAACCTTAAATTCAAAAAAAAAAATAAAATCTTAACAATAGGAAAGCAACATAATAACCAAGGTCTAAATTAAAAGCAAAGGTAGAAAGCAGAGCCCACATGAGAAGGATAAGCAAGACTAGGACTTAAACATCAAAAGCCCAGCATATTCAAAAGGAATATAGCATCAAGGAATGTCTTAAGTACCCTGGAAGATCACCTAACGGTCCCACCTTAGGGTCCCAAATACTAAGCCATGCTTAGCCATCCATTCAAAAGCAATAGCTTTAAAATCAAATATGGCTGGGATGAAACAAATAGATATTTTACATACAACTCTTGACTAAAGATGGCCAAGAAGTCAAGATACATAGTTATTAGAATTTTTAGACAGACCATGAAAGATCATTTTGAATTTTTATTTCAAATTGAGTAAGCAGAGAGAATAGTATATCTTATTTAGGAAACAACATGGACAAAGATACTTTGTTTTGGAATGGTAAAATAATATGGAGTATAAAGTGTCTTTACAGATATCTATCCCAATTTGGGCTAAAATCTCCTACCTCAGAAATAATTATTAGCGTATTTGTGAATTATGCCTCTTGTCAACTAAAAATATCTGTTTATTTAAAATGAGTGCTTTTAGTTTATTACAGTCATTACTGGCTATCAAAAAGGAGATAATGCACTTGAGTATCCTGAAGTATATAAATTGTACATTTATTACCTAGCAGGGGTCCACCCTCAATCAATATTTTCTCAGAATGACATTTCTCAGGAAGGAAGAAGATCTTAGTTAAGCTAACAAATTATTATCCTTCACAGGAGAACTTCAGACAGGACCCTAATTAATGAATTGGCTAATAGCAGTTCCTTGTTTATAAGTCATAGCATACACACACTCACAAACAGTGGGAAGCAGGCATGCACAGAGCAGCCGGGGAAAGTGGGTGTGAAGAAAAAAAGAGTACAGCGTAAAAGATGAAACCAGACAAAGGAGAATAGTTATATCAAAGTTATGGCAAGAAAACAACCTAAGAGGATCTATGTCATACAATTGGACTCTGCCTGCACTGCATAAAGAGAGAGAGACTCAAAGAGAAGAAAATCTTTTTCTTGTAATCACAAATGCCATTTATGGCTGCTTTGATTCATTTCATGGTCTTAAGAACAATTATTCGGCTTTCATTGCTAAAGGTTCTCCTTAAAACAAAAGACTTTAAGAGTAAAGAATTCATTTATTTCCTAGTAGCACTATATATTCATTTGGAGTGTGCTTTGTTCTATTAGGTGTAATTTCGAATTACTTCCAATCCACTGTAATGCCATTTTGCAATTGATAATGTTAGTTTCAATTCATTTTTTGCTGCTTTGACAAATAAACACAGAAAAGTTATTTCTTGGTCATATACAACAATGGTCATTTGGGAAAAATAATTAAATGATACCATAGTTGTTATTTAATTATACTGGCTCTGCTGGGTTTGTTAAGATTAAGTTACCATTCTTCTTCACAATTTATTTTGTATTTCTGTCATTAATTCCATCAGCTCATTTTAGCTTCTTTCACAGATATTTCTCAATGTTTTGTCCTCTTCTTTTTTTCAGACACTAAAAAGAAAGCATGTGTCCACAACAGCTATCCAGTTTTTGAGGCATATGGATTGAAAAAAAGAGATGTATACAATCTGACTCGGACATTTTCATTTAACATCTGATACTAATATTGATAATGATAAGTTCTAGGATGGCATCAGTTGTTTACCAAATTCAGAAAGAGCAAAAATAACCTCTTTGTAGATTGGCCTGTTCTCTCAGATACAACCCTTGCCTGCATTAAATTACGAGATACCCACTGAACTGGATAGGAAGGTCCTCCCCACACCTTACAAAGGTCAGGATACAGAAGCCACAATCTCAAACATCAATATCAAATCTCACTCTCCATGCAGCCCTAGTCAAGTATATTCCTAAAGGAATTTTGAGTTTTCTTATGAAGATTGGAAATTAAAAGAGGTCTATATAATTCTCCAAATCTCTGAGAAATTATATTATGCAACATTAGGCAATTACATGTATTCATTGTGCCTGGCTTGGAACCATCTAATTAACTCAGATCATCCATAAGTACTTTGGGTATATACTTTTCATTCTGTATTCTCTGTAATTCACATTTGGCAAGAATGGCTCAACACCGTTTAGTTAGGGTGGGGTCACCTTAGCCACCAATTCCAGTTGACAATGAAAAGTAGACATTAATTGAAGGGTGCCTGGGTGGCGCAGTGGGTTAAGCATCCAACTCTTGGTTTTGGCTCAGGTGGTGATCTCAGGGTCTTGAGACCAAGCCCTTCAAAAAGCTCCGTGCTAAGTTAGCTTGAGATTCTCTCTCTCTCTCTGCCCCTCCCACTTGTGCATGTGTGCTCTCAAATTAAATTTTTTAAAAGAAAAGTAGACATTAACAGAATGCCTGTGTATACCTAGCACTAAGTGCTTTAGAAGCAAATATTACCAAATACACGCAGTAATAATATAATCAAATCACTAAAAACATGATTTATCAGATGACTTTATAGAGCCAATTTTTGCCCCAATGGCCCTGTATTGTTTCAAGATTTTAAACAAGAAGGAACAAAATTGTAGATAGAATCCTTATAAGAAATTCTGAAAAGTTAACATGTGTGCACGCATGTGTTGAGAGTGAGGAGGAAGAAGAAAGAAGGTAGTTATCTTTTTGCCTCACCACACTTATAAAACAATTTGTGTTTCTTTCCGGCACCAACATCACGAGAAAGCCCTACGACAGGAATACTAGTGATTGGTGATATTGACAGTGTAACAATTATTTGGCTGAAATAGTTACTTCATGTTTTCTGGTGCTTCTCTGAGACCAGCCAAAAAAGTATAGTGCTCTGAAATACACAGAAGGTTGCCTGGAAATGATTCATCTTCTTCATTTCTGCTTAAATGAAATTCATTATCAAATTTTGTAAATGATTCTAATGCAAGAGTATTAGTTTCAACTAGGCTGCTTCAATCCTATTTCAAGCTTCTATGGACCTAAACTATAAGAGATCTGATATCACGGTTCTTTTTAATTCAGATGAGCTCTCCGGCAGGTTATTGCCAAACATTACTCCAGTTCACTCACTGGAGCTCTTCTTTTATCTTTATAGAACTTTGAAGTTCTTTTTTGGAAATAAAAGTTTATCTTCCTAGGAAATTCAGAAAGATTTTTATAGATGTGAAACAAAGAGCGTGAGATTTTAGCCATTTATTTTAGAGTATCTAAACTTTCTATTCATAAAGCTAACCCTGAGTTTTGAGTAGGAACAGGAATATGGTTCTACCTTGAATGGAATAAACACTGAATGATGGCTAGATAATGGAATGAAAAAATGAAGGAGTTTTAATGGTTAACTATTAGTATTTTTTCCCCATTGGTTTGCTCAGTTCCTTGTATGAGCAGTCCACTTGCACCATTTATTTCAAATGTATGAAGACCTGATTTATGTTACAGAGTGTATTTCCTAAATAGTATTCTCCAAAGACTATGTACTGGAAAATGGTAATAGGTATGTGAAAAAAATTAAATATCTGGGAAACTGTGCTGAGTGTGTTCCTCCACCCTCTTTAACATCAAAGCCTCTGAGAATTTCTGTAATAAAGAAATCTGTTTAATTTTGTTTAACACAGCATTTCTCAAAAATATCCTACTGTAGAAACCTATTACTATTTCCTAGCACACAGTTATCCATGGAAGACTGTTTAGGAAAGAATGCTGTAGGGGATTTCTTCCAATTTTCTGCACCAAGCTTTCCAAACATCTTCTCTTCAGCCAATTGTTTTAAACCCATTTTAAGGAAATCATTTTAAGAAAAACTTTGACTGCAGTACTGTTACTTTCTTGTATCTGGGACCTCAGTAGGAACTGTCAAATGATCTCACAGAGCACAAAATGACACGTGAAGTAGTAAAATATTAAGTGGTAAGGCTGGTGATGGTAATGACCCTTACCAGGCTATTCATATTGCCTGATTTGTAGACTGACCCAATGCATTGATTCAAGATTTTCTGTGGCAGGAAGTGTGCTGGGAGATTATTCTATATTAAGTTTATGTATGAGCATTGCCAACACAACAGCCATTGCCTGAGATCATGGCTTGGCTAACTATGCCCCATAGGACAAACCTGGGTGATGGCCCGATTTTGTACACAACGTTTCATTGGAAAACAGCAACAGCACCTTGTTTACCTATTACCTGTGACTGCTTCTGAACTCCAGTGGCAGAGATGGCCAGTTTGCAAGTCTCTCTAGTCTACAAAGCCTAAAATATCTACTGTCTGGCCCTTTAAAAAAAACATTTACTCCTGTCCTAGATCATCTTCATGTTATGTCGTATAACACAATAAACTTTTGAAGAATACTTTACTCTCCTTATTTTATAAGTTATGAAGTTATATTTCAGAATAACAAGGCTCATTTGCCTTGTGCAACTCAGGTAATAAGTAGTGAATCTGGGATTCAAATCCAGCTGGTTGACAAAGGATTACATGAGGTTTTTGTTTATTTGTTTGTTTTCCTGTATACAAGGTATCCTAATGGTACTAAGCATATTTATTTCTTTGGAGAGTTCTCTGTTCAAAAGAGCAAAGTAAATTCTACTTTAGAAATCACTTGGGCTTCTAGCATCGTGGATCTTAGCACATTCAAAACAATATTCATATTCACTTTTGAGTATCTGCTGTTCCATCACAGGTAGTGTTCTAGATAAACAGCATCCCTGTTTCATCCCTAATAGCTCCCTCTCTCTCGACTCTTCCTCATACCATTCACATTTTGAGAATATTGTCCTGTTACACAAAGACAAAACATTCCTATTTTTGACATATGGCTCAATTTTTCATACTTGCTAAAGATCTGAAAAACTGTTTCCCTTTGATGGCTCTCAATTTAACTTAGCTTTTGATTTATTTATTTGATTAAATATCTTGATCTTTAGAGTATTGTTTTTTGTTGATTCATCTAAAAAGGCATATTTCACTATTTCATCTCTATAGATTTGGTTCATTTTCATTTAGTTTTGTTTCTATTTTTCAGTATTGAAGGTAGAAAAACAAGGCTTTGTTTTGAAACACTGGGTATTTGTTTTGGTCTCTGGAGAACATAAAAGATTTAGCCATTTCTAGAATGAAAGAAAGATGAGAGTCAGAACCAAGAGGCTCAGAGAAACTTCCCAATTCCAATCAATTCACTTTAACAAGAACCTATTGAACATCTAAGTGCTTTGGAGCTATATATGGAGCACAAGGCAGTACTTGCCCAAAGGAGCCAATACTCTCCTATGGGGGGGACTTGCTATGCCCTGAGGAAGTAAACAAAGTCAGTGAAAGCGACTTCTGCATAAATGCTATGGAGAAACACTGGACTATAAACCTATTGATTTCAAATCCCATTTCAGATGGTCTTTCACTTTAATGTGATAGTAATAGCAAATATAAATTAGTACAAAAACCTACCGCCACATTAGTGCCAAGCATCAAAGTTCCTGACTCTGATTTCAACACACCCTGATGTCCTATCCACTAGGATCACGAGTCTTCATTCAGTCCTTTTTATTTTTTTTAACTTTTTATTTAAATCTCAATTAGTTAACATACTGTTAACGATAATACTAGTTTCAGGTATACAGTACAGTTCCACGCAACACCTGGTATTTTGCACTCCTTAACCAGTCCCCCATCTCTCCTTTGGCAACTATCCATTTGTTCTCTATAGTGAAGAGTCTGTTACCTGGTTTGTCTCTGTTTTTTCTCTTTGTTTATTTGTTTTGTCTTATTTGGGAAAATGTCTATTCATGTGTTCTGCCCATTTTCAATTGATTATTCATTTTTTGGGTGTTGAATTTTATAAGTTCTTATATATTTTGGATACTAACACTTTATCAGATATGTCATTTACAAATATCCTCTTCCATTCATTAGGTTGCCTTTTAGTTATTCCCCTCACTGTCCAGAAGGTTTTTATTTTGATGAAGTACCAATAGTTAATTTTTGCTTTTGTTTCCCTAGCCTCAGGAGACAGATCTACAATGAAGTTGCTACAGCTGATCTTGAAGAGGCTACTGCCCATGTTCTCCTCTAGGATTTTGACGGTTTCCTGTCTCACATTTAGGCCTTTAATCTACTTTGAATTTATTTTTGTGTATGATGTAAGAAATTGGTCCAGTTTCATTTTTTTGCATGTCGCTGTCCAGTTTTCCCAACACCCTTTATTGAATAGACAGTCTTTCCTACTGGATATTCTTTCCTGCTTTATTGCAGATTAATTAACCATACAGTTGTGTGCCATTTCTGAGTTTTCTACTCTGTTCTATTGATCAATGTGTCTATTTTTGTGCCAATGCCATACTGTCTTGCTCATGACAGCCTTGTAATATAACTTGAAGTCTAGAATTGTGATGTCTCCAGCTTTGCTTTTCTTTTTCAAGGATGCTTTGGCTACTCAGGATTTTTTGTGGTTCCATATAAATTTTAGGATTGTTTGTTCTAGCTCTGTGAAAAATGCTTATGGTATTTTGATAGGGATTGTAGTAAATGTGTAGATTGCTTTGGGTAGTATAGACATTTAAAAAATAATCGTTTTTCTAATCCATGAGCACTGAATGTTTTTCCATTTCTTTGTGTCATCTTTAAATTCTTTCATCAGTGTTTTGTAGTTTGCAGAGTATAGGTCTTTGACCTCTTTGGCTAGGTGTATTCCTAGGTATCTTAATGGTTTTGGTGCAATTTTAAATGGATTTGATCCCTTAATTTCTCTTTCTGCTTCATTACTGGTGTATGGAGATGCAACCGATTTCTGTGCATTGACTTTGTATCCTGTGACTTTACTGAATTCATGTATCAGTTCTAGCAATTTTTTGGCAGAGTCTTTCAGGTTTTCCACTTAGAGTAATAGGTCATCTGCAAATAGTGGAAGTTTGACTTCTTCTTTGCCCACTCAGCAAAGAAGTCAAACTTTTTTCTTTTTTTTTGCAACAAACTTTTTTTGTTGTATGAATGCTATGGCTAGGAGTTCTAACTCTATGTTAAATAACAGTTCTAACTCTATGTTAAATAATAAATTACTTTCCTTCTTCTGTTAAATAACAGTGATGAGAGTGGACATCCCCGTCTTATTCCTGACTGTAAAAGAAAGCCTTCAGTTTTTCCCCATCGAGGATATTAGCTGTGACTTCATCATAAGTGGCCTTTATTGTGTTGAGGTGTGTTCCCTCTAAACCTACTTTGTTGAGGGTTTGTTTTTTTTTATCATGAATGATGTTGTACTTTGTCAAATGTTTTTTTTCTGCATCTATTGAAAGAATGATATGGCCCTTATGCTTTCTTTTGTTAATATGGTGTATAACGTTGATTCATTTGTGAATACTGAACAACACGAGCAAGCCAGGAATACATCCTACTTGATCATGGTAATGATTCTTTCAATGTATGGTTGGATTGTTTGTTAGTATTTTATTGAGAATTTTTCCATCCATGTTTATCAGGGATATTGGTCTGTAGTTCTCTTTTTTAGTAGCTCTTCAACTTTTTTTTAAAATTTCTTTTCAGCATAACAGAATTCATAGTTTTTGCACCACACCCAGTGCTCCATGCAATGCATGCCCTCCATAATACCCACCACCTGGATCCCCCAACCTCCCACCCCCCCGCCCCTTCAAAACCCTCAGGTTTTTTTTCAGAGTCCATAGTCTCTCATGGTTCATCTCCCCCTCCAATTTCCCTCAACTCCCTTCTCCTCTCCATCTCCCCATGTCCTCCGTGTTATTTGTTAGTAGCTCTTCATCTGGTTTTGGTAGCAGAGTAATGCTGGCCTCATAGAATGATTTTGGAAGTTTTGCATCAATTTCTACTTTTTAGAATAGTTTCAGAAGAATAGGAATAAACACTTCTATAAATGTTTGGTGAAAAATAAATTTAAAAAATTAAGAAGTGGTATAATTTGGTAGAATTTGCCTGTGATGCCATCTGGCCCTGGACTTCTGTTTTGGGAATTTTTTAATTATTGACTCAATTTCTTTGCTGATTATCAGTTCAAGTTATCTATTTCTTCCTCTTTCTACTTTGGTCATTTATAGCCTTCTAGGAATTTGCCCATTTCTTCCAGGTTGTCTAACTTGTTGGCATATAGTTTTTCATAGTATCCTCATAACTGTGTTTCTCTGGTGTTAGTTGTTATTTATCCTTGCTCATTTGTGACTTTTCAGTCACAATTTGTGACTTATTTATTTGGGTCATTTCCCTTTTTTTCCCTTTTTATTATTATTTTTTTTTTTTGTTAAGTCTGGTTAGGGGTTTATCAATTTTATTAATGCTTTCAAAGAATCAGCTCTTGATCTCTTCTATGGTTTTTGTTTTATTTTGTTTTAGTTTCTATATAATTTATCTCTGACCTTATCATTATTATTACTTTCCTTCTGGCTTTAGGCTTCATTTGTTGTCTTTTTCTAGCTCCTTTATTTGTAAAGTAAGGTGATGATTTTCTTGCTTCTTGAGGTAGGCCTGTATTGCTGTATACATCCCTCTTAGGGCTGCTTCTGCTGCCTCCCAAAGGTTTTGGACCATTGTGTTTTCATTTTCATTTCTTTCCAGTTTTTTATTTCTTCTTTGATTTCCTGGTTGACCCATTTATTCTTTAGCCCTCATGTATTAGTAGTCTTTACACATTTTTCTAATGGTTGACATCTAGTTTCACAGCATTGTGTTCAGAAAAGACGCATGGTATGACTTCAATCTTTTTATATTTGTTGCGGCATTTGTGACCTATTATGTGATTTATTCTGGAAAATGTACTATGTGCACATGAAAAACATGTATATTTTGTTGTTTTAGGTTGGGATGTTCTAAATATATCTGCTAAGTTCATCCCGTTCAATGTGTCATTCAAAGCCATTGATTCCTTGTTTATTTTCTGTTTATATGATCTTCCCATTGATATAACTAGGGAGTTAAAGTCCCCTACTGCTTTATGTATATGAGTGCTTCCATGTTTGGTGCATAAATATTTACAACAAAAAAGTACACACAGCATACACTGGAGACACTCCCTAAAGCTCCAGGCCCTGGAAACTATGTGACCTGTTCTTCATAAGGCCATGACTTTTAGGAGAAGGAGATATTACTGGCTTTTCTAAATACACAGAAGAAGGCAGAGACTTTAGGACAAAATGCCAAGACAGAGGAATTTATCCCAAATGAGAAAAGATAAGGCCACAGCCAGAGATCTAAGTGAAACAGATGTAAGTAATATGACTGACTGAGAATTTAAAGCAACAATCATAAGGATACTCACTGGGCTTGAGAAATGAAGTCATCAGTGAGACCCTTACCACAGAGATAAGTGTTAAAAATGAATCAATCAGAGCTGAAGAAGAAAGTAAACAAGATTGGAGACAAGCCTGATGCAATGAACAGCAGACAAGAAGAAGCAGAGAAATGATTTAGAGACCGAGAAAACAAAATAATGGAAAATAATGAAGCTGAACAAAAGAAAGAAAGAATTATGCAACAGGAGAATAGACTTAGGGAACTCAGTGACTCCATCAAATTTAATAACATCCGTATTACAGGAGTCTCAGAATAAGAGAGACAAAAGTGGGCAGACAATTTATTTCAGGAAATAATGGCAGAAAATGTCCCTAATCTGGGGAAGGAAACAGATATCCAGGTCTAGGTGGCACAGAGGACTCCCATCAAAATCAATATAAGCAGACCAATAGCAATAGCAAGTTTGCAAAATATAGTGATGAAGAAAAAATCATGAAGTAGCAAGACAAAAGAAGTCCTTAACTTATAAGCGAAAACCCATGAGGTTAAGTGAAGATTTCTCAACAGAAACTTGGAAAACTAGAAGGGAGTGGCATCACATTTTTGTAGTACTAAGTGGGAGAAGTCTGTAGCCAAGAATTTCTATTTTTCGTCCTTTCCTTTCCCCTGAAACCCAGGTATTTCTATGGATTACATAATTATTTAAAATTCAGAATATCCAAAACTAGAATTATTGATTTTTTCAATCTCCCTGTCTGGTCACCCACCACCACCCCAAACTGAGTGTCTATGCAGTCTAATGGAAGCTCTAGGAATGAAAGCAAAGACCTTCTTAGACTAGTTTAATATTATTACCTTATGCCTAGAATATGAACTAGCACAGAGAAGGTACAAAATAAATATTTGATAAATGATTTATTTGAAGATATCACAAAGACAGTTAGGAATCCCTCCTTTATTTTACTGAAGATACTGAGGCCAACTTAAATGAATCGAATTTACCAAGATCATGGCTCCATCACAGAGGCAGACTTGGCCTGCCCACTCAGTGAACATATGCAATAGTTTTAGTTGCTATCATTTCTCCTTGTCCCTATACTTCAAGGAGGGCAGTCTCCCTTCCTTCCTAGCTGGGGCTGGGTGTCTGCTGATAGTGCTTCAATTAGCCAAAGGTGGGTTTCCTGTTTTTGTGTAACCTAAAGCACTCAATATTTCATCAATGACCTCCAAACCATTCTTCAGTGTCATCCACTGACTCACTAGCACTGATGCCCTCTCTACACCTGAACCTATCTTGTCATTGTTATCTCAGAACCAGTTTGAGGACTGATGTCCTAATCCAGTAATTAGATTCAAACTAAAGACTAACAACTTGAAAAGTAACTCTTCTAGGGACGCCTGGGTGGCTCAGTTGGTTAAGCGGCTGCCTTCAGCTCAGGTCATGATCCCAGCGTCCTGGGATCGAGTCCCACATTGTGCTCCTTGCTCGGCAGGGAGCCTGCTTCTCCCTCTGCCTCTGCCTGCCACTCTGTCTGCCTGTGCTCTCTTACTCTCTCTATCTCTGACAAATAAATAAATAAAATCTTTAAAAAAAAAAAAAAAGTAACTCTTCTATCCATCTTATCTTGTTCCCCCATTAAAACTGCAAGGTAGGGGCACCTGGGTGGCTCAGTTAGTTAAGTGACTGCCTTTGGCTCAGGTCATGATCCTGGAGTCCCAGGATGGAGTCCTGCATCGGGCTCCCAGCTCCATGGGAAGTCTGCTTCTCCCTCTGACCCTCCCCCACTTATGTTCTCTCTTTCTCTCATTCCCAAATAAATAAATAAATCTTTTTAAAAAGTTTTTTGTTTGTTTGTTTGTTTGTTTGCAGAGAATGTTGTGGAGTCCACAGATTAACCCTGAAGCATATTCATTAGAAAGAGTCATCACCTGGCTTATACACTTACTACCATACGTGGAACACTGTACTGTTCTTAATTGTTTATATTATTCTTGCTATTAATTTTTGAGGTCCCTGAGTGTAGGGTATCTTACTTTTCTATCCATAACACCCCAACACTCCCATATCTCAGACATTCAATAAATTCATGTTCAAGGGAAAAGTAACTCGATCCTTTAAATTGCTTTACATAGATATTAGACAGGTGCCTCATTATCCCACCTATGCATATTTAATCACCCAGTCCTTCAAAGATTTCACCTGTGACGAGGGTGTACAAATCTCTTATTTACTAGGGAGTTATAAGCACTGCATCTAATAACAACTACTAAAAGGCACTCTACAAATGTCAAGGGGAACAACTGTGTTGATGAAATAATAACAATTTATGTAATTTAGGTAAATACACACTCACTTGTCTCCCTGGGCATTTCAAGGAAGAGAAAAATAGACAAGGAGGAATTCCAGAATAATCCCATTCCCCCAACAAAGCAAAAACATCATCATCAGTGAAGATAAGCACCATCCCCACTCTGTTTTTTAATAGTATTTCCTTCAACTTCTTCTCCAAATCTTGAGAAATCCACTTAATCCCCTATGTAAAGTCTGAGACAAATGAGGTGAACAAGAGTAATGCCTTCACTTCATTGGGACCTGATGGTAATTCTAAACCAAAGAAAGACCTGCTACCCCAAAACTCCTATTACTGGGCTTATGAAGACCACTGTATAAAACTGGTTCTCCCGATTTCACACATTTGAGAAACTTCCAAAGTCAAAGAGTGTTTCCTCCACATTCAAAATCTCACAGTTGGCACTATGGAAGCACACCATCCAGAATGATCTAATGTCCGCCCTTGACACAGGACAATGGATTCCCAGAGAGACTGGTCTAATGATTCAAAGGATTTGGGTATCATGTTTCAAGCATAGCACATGCAAAGGTTACTACTTTGCCTCCACTTTCTCTAGTCTGTGGGGACTTGCCTGACCTGTCTGTACCACCCACAGGCTGCCAATTTTCTAATCTCAAGAAGAACAGCCAGGAAATGGAAAGGGCGCCTAGAATGTACCTGCCCTCTGCACCTACTAAAACACACCTGGCAGTACTAATTTTAGGTTCTCATCAGCTGTGACAGCAAGCTGCAGCATCAGTTAATTCATAATCAGTGAAAGGTAAGTGTGTTTATAGACTGTATGTTGTGAAGTCAAGAGGAATCTTGTATAGCTTTTAACTTAAGTGCCATCATGGGCTAGGGGATGGCTTTTACTGAGGTAGTGTTAGGAATACAACTGTTCTAGGAGAAAAAGAAGTATCTCGGAAGGTCCTGGAGGAAATAAGATATCGTCCTAGTATGTATCTGGGGACTTCTGTTATAGACATATAGGAGATCCATGATACTTCCTATTATAAAATTATATAATCCAAATATATCTAAAAGAAGAAACCTGAATATATTTAAATTGTGGAATATAATTTCCACAATTGTTGAAAAACAAATGGAAAAATTATTGAGTACTTTCACTTGTATAAACATAGTAGAATTACTTGGCCCCTGAGCTTTAATTGGCTCATCTTCTAAAATGAACATGGAAAATAACTACCTTATAAGATTCCTTTGCTTGGTACATAGTAGGCATGCAAAAATGCTGTGTCTCTGTCTCCACTGCCAAGTCTAATAAAGTGTTCATTTAAAACTAACACCTTCACTTCACAACCCATGACTTTCAGTAGTGTATTTGACTTTTATAAATTCACAAACATTTCACATAATTTACATTTCAACAACTGGGTCTGAGGTGCAGTGAATGTTCTCAATAGTGAGCTCTGCAATCAAGGCAAGACACCTTACTTAAGCTAACAAATGATTACTCTTTAATGAAGACATATAATTCGTCAATTTGTTCCTTACAGAATCTGAAAGGCACAAACTAAAGCAACTGAGGGTATAAGGATTCAGGAAACTCTCCTTAGACGCTTCCCCAATACCCAGCAGTTACTCTCAGGGAGACACATTCCCTATCTAATTCTCTAGCTCAATAATAATAAATGGATTTGGGGGTCCATGGACTGCCTCAAACCTATCCAGATTTCCTGTTAACTGTTTAAGGCATCATATGAGTGGGTCTTTCATGCTAGTTATCTCAGTCATTGTTTCACTAGAACTCTTGAATATGTCAGAACTTCTCTTAAAGACAGGAAAATAGGAAAAACAGCATGTGCATATTAACACATTCTTCACTATCTCTACCAGTAAGAAAGCCGAAAAGAGTCCTTCAGTGGTAGAAAGATCGAGTCTACTAAGACAATGAGACTCATGTGAAAGAAATTTTTAGGTTGACCAGGGAAATCAGAGATGAGCCAAGATTTCCAGAATAATTTATGGTAGCTGAGACTGGGAATCTTCTTCACCTCTCCTCAAATTCATTATTAGCTTTTCTCTATCCTTAAGCTTTTACGTATAGTCACACAAAGTCAGAAGCTGGGAAGTAAAGAATTCCAAAGCACATTTTAGAGGAGACATGATATACAGGGAAATGTTACCATGGGCACAATACTGAACATCAGTAAAGTACCATTATTCTTCCTCTGAGTCACTTATACCACACAGACAAAATAGCAGTATAAAACATGTATCTTCAATTATTTTGTCCTTATTTTCCAGTAAAGAAATGTGGCAGAAACTGTTCATTCATGTTCTCCAATCCCCTCTCCCATGTCACCTCAACTTAAGAGAGTGGAAAACCTAAACAATCATTTTTTAATCATCCTTTGTACCTGGGGGTGATATGCATGAGAAGCAGAACTAAACAATGGTATGAGCAGTGAGATACAAGCAGAAGTCTGCTGAGGACTTCTGGGAAGGCTTTTGCTTTTCCTAATAAAAGGGACAGATGTGTGGCATCACCTCCTCTTCCCTGTTTCTTTTTTTTTTTTTAAGCTTTTATTTATTTGACAGAGAGAGACAGAGACGGAGACAGAGAGCATAAACAGGCAGAGTAGCAGGGAGAGAGAATAGCAGGATCCCCACTGAGCAGAGAGCCCCATGTGGGGCTTGATCCCAGGACCCTGGGATCATGACCTGAGCTAAAGGCAGACACCTAACGACAGAGCCACCTAGGTGACCCTATTTCTTTCTATCTTGAATTTGAACATCATGCTTTGAGCTGAGGCATCCATCTTGGGGCCAAGAGAACTGCAGAAACATTTACTGACTCTGAGATTATCAAGCTGCTAATGAACAACAGATAACAACAACTCATCTCAATATGTAAGAGAAACAAGCTTCTATTTATGACTTTTAACATAGATTTTTATTATTATTGCAAATGTGTTACTACATATATACAGTAAATTTGAGTGACTTCTCCCTTGGCTTTTTTATGAGGACTTTAATACATGTTCACTAAGAGTGTTGACCCTTGTCGTCTATACTATCCAGAGCTACACAAGATCACTTGCTATCTTTCACTGGACATTCTCCTGAAGGCCATAGAAATTACCAGCGAGGAAAGAGTTCTGTAGATCATAGGAAATTACAAAATAGGGGCAATCTGTTTCCATGTAAGTATCAGTGACAAAAAGTAGGAAAAAAAGGAAGGAAATTCCAAGACAAAGAGGAAATGGGTTAAGCAAAAGAAAAGAGACAGGATGACAAACATGCGGGAAAAATCCAAAATGAAAAGCTATCAGCAAAATAAAATGAAAGGAGGCACCAACCCTAAACTCTTCAATTCTAACCTGGAGGTACTGCAAAAAAAGGCTGGTTAAGGCACTTGTCATTGACTCCATTTCTGGGCTACTGCTCTCATCTTACTGCTGATTCCTAATGGGCACGCTCCCACCTCTTGCCCTCACTCCTCACTTCCCTTCCACAGTTTTCCTCCTGCCTGGGGCCATTCACAGTTTCAGCCTGCTCGTACTGACTGATAAGCCCTCAGGATGTCAATAGGAAGCAGCAATGATAAATAAGTGTGACAAGAAAACAAAGAAAATGAGGGCGATGTCTCCCTCACCAAGAGGATGCAATAAAGACCATGGATTTGACATAGGTCAAATCCTGCTGTTGGGCAGGCAGTGTGTGGAACTGCTCACCTGGCCTAAGCTGTGAGGAAACAGGGTCTTGACATTGGGCCAGGACTAGTAGAAAGCTATGATATTCCTAGCCTGCCTCAAAAAAGTAGAACAGAGAATTAACTACCCAGTAAAACAAAAATACACTCAAATCTGTGGCATTACACACCTCTCAACAAAAATTGCCAAGAGGCATGGTAGAAAACTCAACCTCTGAATTGAAATTAATTATAACGATTGCGTTTATGTATTCGACATAAAAGGGTTTCCAGCTTTTTTAATTCATAGACTCTCCATTTAAATTTGGTGATAAAAATGATAAAGAGTAAGCTATAAAATATAAAAGCCTTAGATTAATTTTGTAATGAAGCTTTATTTTAGACCAAAAAAAAATCGAAAAAGACACTATTCTATGTTTTAGAGTACTACCCACAAACAGGAGAGAGATGTCTTTGTGTAATGTTTTTGTTTTAAAGAGTGTTGGGCACCACGTTCATTCTATTCTGACTCCTTTTTGCTCTCCTTCCAAAGCCCAGAAATAACTGAGGGAAACACAAAGTGAATTCCCATGACTCTTATGGTCTTTGTTCCACAAATTAACACCGTCATCATAAGAATAATATTTAGAAACCTAATTAATATATTGTCCTTTGGTAGCAGAACAGGAAAATAAGGCATAGATTACTAAGTCCTCATTCTTTGATGTGTGAAGCACAAGTTGTACAGTCTGAAACCGTAATATCAGCATATGCTGTCTCAACATCCCATGGAAACTAGGAACGTAACATGGTTAAAAGGAACCTCAGTAGAAATTGTGTAGAAAAGGAAATGAGCAGAATTAATTTACAGTTTTATATAACTCAGGAGCATACTGTATACAGAGGGGAAATGCGCAAAAGGTTTTATCATTTTTTTGTCTTTTCTAAGGAAGATACTAAGCCCTAATACAATGGTAAGAGAAGAAAGGCATGTCTTTGCTCTAGTTAATAGTGAAAACATGGAGTGTGAAAAAGAACAGATTTGAAAGCTAGGTTAATTGGGTCTTAGTCCAGACTATATTAATACTTTACTACCCAGGCTAGAGGTCATTAACCTAAAGTTCTATGCAAAAAATACCTATATATTTTTCCTATATATATTTTCAAGGGTAGAAGGCCACAGCTACAATCAAATTCTTAGGAATCTGTGAGCCAGGAAGTTTAAGAACTATTACACAAATTAATCTCTCTCTGCCTTAGTTTTCTCATCTTTATAAAGACAATACCAATATCTATCTACCCCTAAACACCCAGAGGATTTAAAGAGCATACAGAGGAGTAAAACTATATTAAGTAGTTAATAAGTTATTTAAACATGTTATTAAACATGTTTTATATGTTTCATATATATTAGGAAATTTTAATATCATCATGCGATTTCATATAAATTCATCAAACAGCACACCTCAAAGCTTTGGCTTCTTCTCAAGCCTATGTGAGATAAAAATGAAATCCTTATCATTGAAGAAGAAATATATTCTTATGAGAACTTAGCTTGGTATTCTAACATGTCATTATTAAAGGTTAATAACAGCATTGCCTACTCAGCACAGAACAATTTAAAGGACCCTCTTATTTGATGTAATCTATATATCAATGCACATTGTTTACACATAAGGTAACAAATGTAAGTCAAGAAATAAGGTCTTTTTAATGATGTTACCATGTTAAGCAATGCAGATAATTAGTCTATCCAAAAGTTGTGGTCAAAGGTGATTCTCAGAGTCCTTCAGGGACCACTGTGCATGTTCACACATTCAAAAATCTGATGAGCAACCCTGTGCTTTTACTTGCTGTGATTTACTAACAATTGATAAGAGAAACATTGATAAAAACTCCTCATTAGTACATTTTGTTTTCCTTTCTTTCTGAGACAAACTCCTAGAAATTTGCTGTAAACATCTCATTAATAGGAATAGAGGAAAGAAAGATAATTAGTTTGTGTCATCAATCAAGATTTCAACTTCCATACCCCATTCAATGCTCTCAACACTCTTTCAGTATTTAAATTACAGGAAAGCAGAAGGAACTCAGTGTTTGTGAAACCTCACAAGTATCAGTTGTAAATTAACATACTTGGAACCAGCCAACTCTGAGAACATGCCATGGGCAGCAGTAAATTCTGTGCAAATCCTGCGGTAATTGACTGAAAAGATACCACCTCTTCAGAATTTCTAATTATGAAATTCTATGAAAACAGTGACACAAAATAGGAAACCATTTTGGAATTGAGTAAGCTTTATATCTAATATGAAAGTGATACACAGAGCACCTAATTCATTGTATGGCTGATCACAAAATGTTTTAAGTGTCATGATCATTAAACACAATGTTTTTACAGGTACTGGTCTACTACAGTTATAGGTCTGTACAGCAATCCAGGATACCAAAGACAAAAGGCAACAGATACAGGAGTTCAGGTGTACAAGAAAAAGCTCAAGTGAGTAACATGCCTTGGCTATATACAAGATATCTGGGTTAGCATAGAAAAATAAAATTATATATTGCAAGGATTTGTTTTGTAGCATTCTACAGGCAAATATGTGTGTGGTGTTTTTGTTTTTTGCTTTGTTTTTTTGTTTCTTTTTATTTCTTTTAATTAAAGGGTGAAATACTGAAACCCAACACAAAGCACTAAAAAAAAAAAAAAAAAGAGCCAATCTCACCAGATGATGGAAATCATTGAAGTAAACAGTTTCCTGAAATTAACAAGGTTAAGTTGCTATCCCTTTCATGTTGGAGCTATTTAGCATGGGGTGAGCAAAATCTCCTGAAAGAAAACTGGAAAACTTGGAAATTGTATCACCCTTTCAAATCAGAGCCAAGTTTCTCCAAGAAGCTACAAAGCCTTCATTTCTAATAAAGTATATTTATAACAAAACTCATAACAGCTAGCTGAAGATATGTAATGGCTGGGTACCTAGGCATTAGCTTTCCAAGGTGGCTCTTAAAGTTTGGGTAGTACTGAGCTATAACTATCAGAGACTGATTCACGAAGTCTTTAAGGTAAAAACACACCTGAGGGTGAGTATTAGGTATGGACTATTTGAAGGGACATACAATGTCTGGGGTCTATCTGATGGGGTCATTGCCTTTGTTCAATAGTTTTGCTAATTTCCCCCATACTTTTTGCTTAATGGGATTAAGATCACATTCTATCCTAGATATACAATCAAAAAAAAAAAATATATATATATATATTTCTTCATGGGATATCAAGATCTGATGACAAGCTAGGTCACAACATGGCTCTGTGGTCCTAAACACTATGCCTTCTAGGAAAGAAAGAGCTCAAAACAGAAGTTTCTCATTCACAAAACTGGACAAGTACTTGAATTGGGATTTCAAGGATAAGGCTTCACATTTAAGAGAGATTTGAAGAAAACAAGTTATGAGTTGAACATCCATGATGTTATCCTATCATAAAGATCATAGCTGAGAAAACTGTAGCTTTCAAAGGCCAAAACAAACTTAATTCCAGTAGGACTATTTAGACTCCATGTTCTTAAGCATAAACATGTCACCTACTAATACCCAAGAATCTCTTAAGTTACAAGCTCCTAGGAAACTTGTAATTTCATTTCGTATGAAAGGGCTGAAAACAGTATTAAAAAGAAAACACAGAAATCGCTAGATGAATCAGATATAATCAAATATTAAATGAAGAACAAACAACCCCTGATCCAGTTTTGTTGGGAATAAATTCAGTGAATTTAGCACTTGTTTGGATTTCCAATAAAAAATAACAGACCCACGACTCAGAGTCAAGATGACAGAGGAGTAGCAGACTGAGAAGACTTCAGGTGCCAGGAGTTCGGCTAGATAATTATCAAACCATTCCGAACACCTACAAACCCAATAGGAGATCAAAGAGAAGAAGAGCAGCAATTCTAGGAATTGAAAATCAACCACTTTCTGAAAGGCGGGACAAGCGGAGAAGTGAATCCAAACCGAAAGGGAGATAGACTGTGGGGGAGGGGCCAGCTCCTGGCAAGTGGTGGAGCAGAGGAGCACAAAATTCGAACTTTAAAAGTGTGTTCCACTGAGGGACATCGCTCCAGAGGCTAAGCCGGGGGGCTTGAGGGAGGAGCCCTTGTGGGGACACTGTGGTCTCAGGTCCTACGGGGTTAAACAAGGATCAGGGGTGTCTGAGTGTAGCAGAGCTCACAGGTATGAGAGTGGAGGAGCTGGCTACAGAGATGGAGCCGAGGAGTGAACTCTCAGCTTGAGGTTATCTTAAACTATGATCCACAGCACAGTAAGACCACTGTTCCTTGAGCAGGGACCCCACAAGTGGCAGATCCAGAGAGACCCACCTTCATCCACTCGAAAAGCAGAGCAGCAGGAATCTGCTGAGTTTGGAGACTCCAAACGGGGCTGTATGCCAGAGACAGAAACGCTTGGTCACAGGCCAGGGAGACGGGAGTGATTGAGCGCTTTTTTCCATAGGCGCACTGAGGAGTGGTACCCCAAGCCCTCCGCTGCTCCAGGCCGGAGATGGGGAGGCCACATTTTCATTCCTGTCCTCCAGGCTCTAGAGAAAGCATTCAAGGAACAAAAGCTCCTGAAGAGTGAACCCAAGCAGATTACTTAGCCCAGCCCCTGGTAAGAGGGGAGCAGTTCTGCCTCAGGCAAAGACATTTGAGAATCACAGGCAACAGGCCCCTCCTGCAGATGATCAGCAAGAATATCCAGTCAAGGGGCGCCCAGGTGGCTCAGTGGATTAAAGCCTCTGCTTTCGGCTCGGGGCATGATCTCAGGGTCCTGGGATCGAGCCCCGCATTGGGCTCTCTGCTCAGCGGGGAGCCTGCTTCCTCCCCTCTCTCTGCCTGCCTCTCTGCCTACTTGTGATCTCTCTGTCAAATAAATAAATAAAATCTTTAAAAAAAAAAAAAAAAAAAAGAATATCCAGTCAAGACCAAGCTAACTGATCAAAGAGAACAGCGGAATTCCAGAGGAATGGAAAGCAAAGCATGGAATTCATGCCTGTTTCCCTGTGATTCTGTAGTCTTCAAAGTTAATTAAACTTTTTAATATTATTTTTTCTTATTCTAATTTTTTTAACTTTTCTCTTTCCTCTTTAAACATTTTTTAACTAGTTTATCTTAACAACACTTTTCTAAAAAAGAAATCTTTTTAAACCTTCATTATTATAGTCATATTTTATCCTTCAATGAATCTAACTTTTTTTTTTTTTATACATACAGGGTTTTTACTTCTAAAAAATTTTGGGATACACTTTCTTCTAATAGGTCAAAATATACCCTAAATCTAGTACACGGCTTTGTTCTAGTCTCCAGCCCGAGAAAATTCTTTCCACTTTCTTTTCCCAACTAACTTATCAATTCCTTTTTAAGAATTCCTTCCTAATTTTCATCTCTACACTCATATTACATCCTTTCATTATGTTTACTTTTGTATATCATATTTATTTTTGTATGTATGTATACACACACACACACACACACACACACACATGTATATATATATATATGTGTGTGTGTGTAAGTTTTTCTATCTTTAAAATTTTGGGGGGTAGTTTCTTCTAACAGGCCAAAATACGCCCAAAATCAAGTGCGTATTTCTGTTCTATTCATGACTAGAATATATATATATGTATGTATTCATATATATATATATATATATATATATTTTTTTTTTTTTTTTTTTTTTTTAACTTCTACTTATCCCCTTCTCCCTCGGATGTAGGGTCTCTTCTGATTTGCTTAGCACACACTTTTCTGGGGGTTTTGCCACCCATTTAGTATTTTATACTCTTGTTCATATATTCTTATCTGGACAAAATGACAAGGCTGGAAAACTCACCACAAAAAAAGAACAAGAGGCAGTACCAAAGGCTAGGTACCTAATCAATACGGACATTGGTAATATGTCAGATCTAGAGTTCAGAATAATGATTCTAAAGGTGCTAGCTGGGCTCGATAAAGGCAGGGAATATATTAGAGAAACCCCACTTGGAGGGAAAAAAATCCCTTCTGGAGGAAAAAAAAGAACTAAAATCTAACCAAGTTGAAATTAAAAAACCTACTAATGAGGTGCAATAAAAAAATGGGGGCTCTTACTGCTAGGATAAAGGAGGCAGAAGAGAGAATTAGTGATATAGAAGACCAAATGATGGAGAATAAAGAAGCTGAGCAAAAGAGAGACAAACAACTACTGGAACGTGAGGAGAGAATGTGAGAGATAGGTGATACCATAAGACAAAGCAATATTAGAATAACTGGGATTCCAGAAGAAGAAGAAAGAGAGAGGGAAGAAGCAAATTACTGGAGTGAATATTGGAGCAAATTACTGTGGAGAATTTCCCTAATATGGCAAAAGGAACAAGCATCAAAAGCCAAGAGACACAGAAAATCCCCCTCAACATCGATAAAAATAGGTCCACAACCCATCATCTAATATTAAAACTTAAAAGTCTTACTGACAAAGAGAAAATCCTGAAAGCAGCCCAGGACAAGAAGTCTGTAACATACAATGGTGAAAATATTAGATTGGCAGCAGACTTATCCACAGAGACGTGGCAGATTAGAAGGAACTGGCATGATATAGTCAAAGCACTAAATGAGAAAAACTTGGAGCCAAGAATTCTATATCTAGGTAGGGTGTCATTGAAAATACAAGACACAAAAAGATTCCAGAACAAACAAAAACTAAAATAATTTGCAAATACTACATCAGCCCTACAGGAAATATTGAAAGGGGTACTCTAACCAAAGAGAGAACTTAAAAGTAGTAGACCAGAAAGGAATAAAGACAATATACAATAACAGTCACCTTACAGGCAACACAATGGCACCAAATTCATACCCTTCAATTGTTACCCTGAATGTAAATGGTATAAATGCTCAATCAAAAGACACAGTGTATCAAAATGATTAAAAAAAAAAAAACCCGCCGATATGCTGTCTACAAGAAACTCATTTTAGACACAAAGTCACCTCCATATTTAAAGAGGGGGATAGAAAACAATACACAATGATAATGGAAATCAAAAGAAAGCTGGAGTGGCAATCTTCATATCAGATAAATTAGATTTTAAGCCAAATACTATAAGAGATGAGAAAGGACACTATATCATAACCAAAGGGTCTGTCCAACATGAAGATCTAACAATTTTAAATATCTATGCCCCTAACATGGGAGCAGCCAACTATATAAACCAATTAATAACAAAATCAAACACATCAGCACTAATACAGTAATAGTAGGGGACTTTAACACCACCCTCAATGAACTGGACAGATCGTCCAAGCAAAAGACCAACAAGGAAATAAAGGCCTTAAATGACACACTGGACCAGATGGATATTACAGATATATTCAGATATATTCAGAACGTTCCATTCCAAAGCAACAGACAACACATTCTTCTCTAGGGCACATGGAACATTCTCCAGAATACATCACATCCTGGGTCACAAATCAGGTCTCAACTGATACCAAAAGATCCACACATTTTCAAGCCACAATGCTCTGAAGCTAGAACTCAATCACAGGATTAAAGTAGGAAAGAACTCAAATACATGGAGGCTAAAGAGCATCCTACTAAAGAATGAAAGGGTCAACCAGAAAATTAAAGAAGAATTGAAAAAATTCATGGAAACAAATGACAATGAAAACAAAAGCAAAGGCAGTCCTGAGAGGAAAATATATAGTGATACAAGTCTTTCTCAAGAAACAAGAAAGGTCTCATATAAACAACCTAACCCAAAACCTAAAGGAGGTGGAGAAAGAAGAGCAAAGAAAGCCTAAATCCAGAAGGAGAAGACAAATAATAAAGATCGGAGCAGAAATTATGGAAAGAGAATTATGATTATATGAATGAGAAATTAATGAAAGAGAAACCAAAAGAGTAGTAGAAACAATCAACAAAACTGGGAGCTGGTTCTTTGAAAGAATTAATAGGATTGATAAAACCCTGGCCAGACTTATCAAAAAAAAAGAGAAAGGACTCAAATAAAGTCATGAACAAAAGAAGACAGACCACAACCAACACCAAAGAAAGACAACCAATTATAAGAACATATTATGAGAAACTATATGCCAGCAAATTTGACAATCTGGAAGAAAGGATGCATTCCTAGAGACATACAAACTACCAAAACTGAACCAGGAAGAAATAGAAAACCTGAACAGACCCATAACCAGTAAGGAGATTGAAACAGTCATCAAAAATCTTCCAAAAAACAAGAGCCCAGGGCCAGACAGTTTCCCAGGGGTATTCTACCAAACATTTAAAGAAGAGTTAATACCAATTCTCCTGAAATTGTTCCAAAAATAGAAATGGAAGGAAAACTTCCAAACTCACTTGATGAGACCAGAATTACCTTGATGCCAAAACCAGAGTAGGCTCCCATCAAAACAGAGAAATTTAGACCAATATCCTTGATGAACACAGATGTGAATATCCTTGCAAAAATACTAGCCAATAGGATCCAACAGTACATTAAAAGTATTATTCACCATGACCAAGTGGGATTTATTTCTGGACTGCAAGGTGGGTTCAACATCTACAAATCAATAAATATGATACAATACATTAAGAAGAAGAAGAAGAAGAAGAAGAAGAAGAGGAGGAGGAGGAAAAAGAAGAACCATCGTATAATACTCTCAGTAGATGCTGAAAAAGCATTTGACAAAGTACAGCAACCTTTCTTGATCAAAACTCTTCAAAGTATAAGAATAGAGAATACATACCTCAATATCATCAAAGTCATCTATGAAAAACCCACTGCGAATATCATTCTCAATGGGAAAAAACTGAGAGCTTTTCCTCTAAGGTCAGGAATATGGCAGGGATATCCATTAGCACCACTGCTATTTAACACAGTACTAGAAGTCCTAGCCTCAGCAATCAGACAACAAAAAGAAATTAAGGCATCCAAATCAGCAAAGAAGAAGTCAAACTATCACTCTTGGCAGATGATATGATACTTTATGTGGAAAACCCAAAAGACTCCACTCCAAATCTGCTAGAACTTGTACAAGAATTCAGTAAAGTGTCAGGAAATAAAATCAATGCAGAGAAATCAGATGCATTTCTTTACACTAACAACAAGACAGAAGAAAGAGAAATTAAGGAGTAAATCTCTTTACAATTGCACCCAAATCCATAAGATACCTAGGTATAAACCTAGCCAAAGAGGCAAAGAATCTGTACTCAGAAAACTATAAAGTACTCATGAAAGAAATTGAGGAAGACACAAAGAAATGGAAAAATGTTCCATGCTCCTGGATGGGAAGAACAAATATTGTGAAAATGTCTACACTACCTAAAGCAATCCACACATTAATTCAATCCCTATCGGGACGCCTAGGTGGCTCAGTTGGTTAAGCGGCTGCCTTAGGCTCAGGTAATGATCCCAGCGTCCTGAGATAGAGTCCCACATCGGGCTCCTTGCTCGGCATGGAGCCTGCTTCTCCCTCTGCCTCTGCCTGCCACTCTGTCTGCCTGTGCTCGCTTGCTCTCTCTCCCTCTCTATCTGACGAATAAATAAATAAAATAATTCAATCCCTATCAAAATACCATCAATTTTTTTTCAAAGGAATGGAACAAATAATCCTAAAATTTATATGGAACCAGAAAAGACCTCGAATAGCCAGAGGAATGTTGAAAAAGAAAGCCAAAGTTGCTGGCATCACAATTCCAGACTTCAGGCTCTATTACAAATCTGTCATCATCAAGACAGTATGGTACTGGAACAAAAACAGACACATAGATCAATGGGAAAAAATTGAGAGCCCAAAAATGGACCTCAACTCTATGATGAAATAATCTTTGACAAAGCAGGAAAGAATGGCTAATGAAAAAAAGACATTCTCTTCAACAAATGGTGTTGGGAAAATTGGACAGCCACATGCAGAAAAATGAAACTGGACCATTTCCTTACACCACACACACAAAAAGACTCAAAATGGATGAAAGACCTCAATGTGAGATAGGAATCCATCAAAATTCTTGAGGAGAACACAAGCAGCAACCTCTTCAACCTTAGACACAGGAACTTCTCCCTGGAAACATTGCCAAAGAAAAGGGAAGCAAGAGCAAAAATGAACTATTGGGACTTCATTGAGATCAAAAGCTTTTGCACATCAAAGGAAACAGTCAACAAAAACCAAAAGACAACCAACAGAATGGGAGAAGATATTTGCAAATGACATATCAGATAAAGGGCTAGTATTCAAAATCTATAAAAAACTTATCAAACTCAACAACCAAAGAACAAATAATCCAAGAAATGGGCAGAGGAAGATGGCGGAGAAGTAGCAGGCTGAGACTACGTCAGGTAGCAGGAAATCAGCTAGGTAGCTTATCAAACCATTGCAAACACCTACAAATCCAACAGGAGATCGAAGAGAGGAAGAACAGCAATTCTGGAAATAGAAAATCGACCACTTTCTGAAAGGTAGGACCGGCGGAGAAGTGAATCGAAAGCGACGGGAGGATAGACCGCGGGGGAGGGGCCGGCTCCCGGCAAGCGGCAGAGCAACGGAGCACTAAATCGGGACTTTTAAAAGTCTGCTCCACGGAGGGACATCGCTCCAGAGGCTAAATCGGGTTGAAGCCCACACGGGGTCAGCATGGCCCCAGGTCCCTCAGGGTCACAGAAGGATCGGGGGTGCCTGAGTGTCGCAGAGCTAGCAGGTATCGGAGCGGGAAGCCGGCCACAGAGACAGAGCCTAGGAGTGAGCTCTCAGCTCGGGGTTACCTTGAACCGGTCGCAGGCTCGGTGAGCTCGGAGCGCGGCCAGAGGCGAGGGAGATGGGAGTAGCCGGGGCTTTTCTCTGAGGAGTGGAGCCCCGAATCTCAGCTCTTCCGGGCTAGAGACTGGGAAGCTGACATTTTCATTCCTGTCCTCTGGACTCTACGGAAAGCGCTCAGGGAACAAAAGCTCCCGAAAGTGAAACCGAGTGGATTACTTAGCCCGGCCCCTGGTAAGGGCGGTGCAGCTCTGCCTCGGGCAAAGACACTTGAGAATCACTACAACAGGCCCCTCCCCCAGATGATCAAAAGAAATCCAGCCAAGACCAAGTTCACTTAACAAGGAGAGCAGCGGAACTCCAGAGAAGGAGAAAGCAAAGCGCGGAACTCATGGCTTTCTCCCCATGATTCTTTAGTCTTGCAGTTAATTTAATTTTTTCTTTAATTTTATTTTTTTTCTTTTTCTTTTTTGCTAAATTTTCTTAACTTTTACCCTTTTCTTTTTTTCACATTTTTTAACTAGTTTATCTTAACATTATCTTTCCAAAAAAATAATAATCTTTTTTGAAACTTCATTATTATAGTCATATTTTACCCTTCATAGTATTTAACTTTATTTCTTGTATTCACATAAGGGTTTTTTCTTCGAAAAAATTTGGGGTACAACTTCCTCTAGTGGATCAAAATATACCCTAAATCTAGCTCCAGGCTTGTTCTCATTTCCAGCCCAAGCAAATTCTCTCCACTTTCTTTTTCTTTATTCTCCCAACCAACTTAATTAACTCCTTTTTTTAGAAATAAAAAAAAAAATTATTTTTCATCTTTATAGGCGTATTGCATCCCTTCACTGTGTTTACCCTTATATACGTTTTTCATTCTTTAAAATATTGGGAGGTACTTTCTTCTAAGAGACCAAAATACCCCAAAATTAAGTGGGTGACCCTGTTCTAGTCACCAGTCTAATATATATACTTTTTTTCTTTTTTTCTTTTTCCTTTATTTGTCTTCTGTTTTAAAATTTTTTTTTTCTGAACTTCTTTTATCCCCCTTCTCCCACCCCATGTTTTGGGGTCTCTTCTGATTTGGTTAAAGGGCATTTTCCTGGGGTCTTTGCCACCCTTTTAGTATTTTATTTGCTCCTCATATACTCTTATCTGGAAAAAATGACAAGGCGGAAAAACTCACCACAAAAAAAGAACAAGATGCAGTACCGAAGGCTCGGGACCTAATCAATACAGACATTGGTAATATGTCAGATCAAGAGTTCAGAATGACGATTCTCAAGGTTCTAGCTGGGCTCGAAAAAGGCATGGAAGATATTAGAGAAACCCTCTCTGGAGAGATAAAAGCCCTTTTTGGAGAAATAAAAGAACTAAAATCTAAACAAGTTGAAATTAAAAAAGCTATTAATGAGGTGAAATAAAAAATGGAGGCTCTTACTGCTAGGATAAATGAGGCAGAAGAAAGAATTAGTGATATAGAAGACCAAATGACAGAGAATAAAGAAGCTGAGCAAAAGAGGGACAAACAGCTACTGGACCACGAGGGGAGAATTCAAGAGATAAGTGACACCATAAGACAAAACAACATTAGAATAATTGGGATTCCAGAAGAAGAAGAAAGAGAGGGGAGCAGAAGGTATATTGGAGAGAATTACTATAGAGAATTTTCCTAATATGGCAAAGGGAACAAGCATCAAAATCCAGGAGGTGCAGAGAACCCCCTTCAAAATCAACAAGAATAGGTCCACACCCCGTCACCGAATAGTAAAATTTACAAGTCTTAGCGACAAAAAGAAAATCCTGAAAGCAGCCCGGGAAAAGAAGTCTGTAACATACAATGGTAAAAATATTAGATTGGCAGCAGAGTTATCCACAGAGACCTGGCAGGCCAGAAAGAACTGGCATGATATATTCAGAGCACTGAAGAGAAAAACATGCAGCCAAGAATACTATATCCAGCTAGGCTATCATTGAAAAAGAAGGAGAGATCAAAAGCTTCCAGGACAAACAAAAACTGAAAGAATTTGCAAACACCAAACCAGCTCTACAGGAAATACTGAAAGGGGTCCTCTAAGCAAAGAGAGAACCTAAAAATAGTAGATCAGAAAGGAACAGAGACAATATACAGTAACAGTGACCTTACAGGCAATACAATGGCACTAAATTCATATCTCTCAATAGTTATCCTGAATGTTAATGGGCTGAATTCCCCAATCAAATGGAAATGAATGGAAAAAAACCCAAAACCCATCAATATGTTGCCTACAAGAAACTCATTTTAGACCCGAAGACACCTTCAAATTTAAAGTGAGGGGGTGGAAAACAATTTACCAAGCTAATGGATATAAGAAGAAAGCTGGGGTGGCAATCCTTATATCAGATCAATTAGATTTTAAGCCAAAGACTATAATAAGAGATGAGGAAGGACACTATATCATACTCAAAGGGTCTGTCCAACAAGAAGATCTAACAATTTTAAATATCTATGCCCCTAACATGGGAGCAGCCAACTATATAAACCAATTAATAACAAAATCAAAGAAACA
>PISX010019109.1:0-38903 GCA_004024625.1 Mellivora capensis
GAGAGTGGTTGTAAATTCTCAGTGTGGGCGAGGAAGGTTATTTTGCTTCTTCCTGGATGTATCTTGATATCTTTTTTAAAGGATACAACTTTCCTAAGATAACAGGGGATTAAAAATTGGTTTACCTATAGGGGTAGCATTGATTGGGGAAAGGGGATTACCTTGAATTTTAACTCTATATGAATATTATCAAATAAAAGTAAAGAAAAGAATGATCTAAACTAAACTCAAGTGAAATTTAAAAAAAAATAAAAAAATAGAGAAGCAAAAGAAAAACATGGTTATATGTATCAAAAAGTTCAGGTTAAAAGGTTATTATGGAATTTGATGTACTGGACATCTCACTGTGATGGTAAATAGGCTAAAATTAATCTATATAAAAAAATAAAAAAGATTAAAAAAAGTTAAAAAATGAACCAGAATAGTGGGAACGAATTAAAAATTAAATGTATCTATGAAGTAGTAGTGATTGTTGTCTTCTCGGCGGGTTGGCTTTCTGGGGGAGGGGCCTGCTGCGTGGGTTTTCAGGCGATGTTTCCTGAGTTAAGTCCTCCTGCCCCCCTCCAGGGGGTGGGCTCTGAGGAAACTGGGCCTTTAGGCTTTTGTTCTCTGGAGGTTTTTATGTCTGTTCATTTGTTTTCTCTCCCCTTGGCAGTTCCCGATGGTTCTTGGAGGTTTAGAGGAAAGCAAACTGCACCCAGACCTCCCTCCCAGAGAGAAGCTCCAGTCTGTTCCCCTCTGGGTGCTGCAGAGCAGGTTCCCAGCCGAGATCTCTGGGGACACCTGTGTGTCCTGCTTGTGCTCAAAACCACAAGTGGCAGCTGTCTGGGCAGCTCCAGACCGCCAGAGAGGTTCCAAGCAGGGAAGGCACACAGAGATTTTCCTGCTGGCCCGAGCTGGGAGCGCTCAGACTTTCTGGGTCCTAGAAAGCCCGGCTGGTGCCCGCAAGCCTCTCTCAGGGGAGGGGGTGGAGCGAGTCTCAGGCTCTGCTAACGCGGCGCGGCACAGGCGTGGGGACTGCAAAAGGCTGTTTCTGCTCCACGAGGGTCCCGCCCCTGCCACACACCAAGCGCCCTTAGGAGGTCTCCTCTGGGCTCAGGGAGGGCTCAGGGACTGGTTTCTCCGCCGCACTCTCTCTGGCTCAGCGCCAGGGGTGTCTGTCCTCCATGGGGGACTTAAGCCCCTGTCCCTAACCGTTCCACTTCCCACAATTTCCCCCTGTGATCCTTTGCTCTTTTTGAGTGCTTTCTACAAGACTTCAAGTTAATGCTGGTCCCCAGTCTTAGGGCACTCTCGTATTGGGGTATTACTTCCCAATGCATCTCCTCTGGTGGCTCCCTCCCCCTTTTGTTTATCTTCCAATACCAGTCCAGCATTCCCACTCTGCTTTACCTGCCCACTGGCATCTTCTGCCCCCGTAGAGATCCTGACGTGTAGAATTCTGATCTCAGGCTGATTTCCTGAGTGATCAGAGTTCCTTGGTAGGTAATCAGCTCACTTTAGGGGACAGGTTGAACCAGAGCCTCCTCCTAGTTCCCCGCCATCTTGTCTCCCTTCAGATCTCTGCTTTTTAGTTGGAAGTAGAACTCTTTTTTCTCTCCATCTCTATTATCTACATTCTATCTATCCCTTAATATGTATCTACATGTACACATACACACATGGATAATTTAATAGAAAGACAGATGACCATCACTTGTCTTATTAGAAATCATTTATAGATCAGGAAACAGACATAAAGAAGGGAAGTGACTTGCTTATACTTAAATACCTAGTAACTGAGTCAGGAGTTGAACCTATATTTTCTGATTTCAAAGCATATTTTTTTCTACTTTGTTGCATTTTCCTCATGAATTGTCTTCCTCGAGGACTCCTATTTGTCTTTCAAAACCCAGTGTTACAGTGTTATTTCCTTAGTGAATCTCTCCCTCATTCTCTATCTGAGGTCAGTAATTCTTCTAGAATTCTAAATGAAGTTCTATGTTAGCACATCTAGAGAGTCCAGGAATGCCTGCATTTTTCTCTGCTAATTATCCCTTCTTAAGCTACACACCCAAGAAATAACTGAAAAATTTCCTTTTTTACCTGGGTCAGTGTCTAATGCCCCCAGGTCAGAGTTCCTGTCTACCAACCTAAATCCAAAAAATTGTATTTACAGACATACCTCAGAGATACTGAAAGTTCAGTTCTAAACTTCTGCAATACAACAAATATTACAATAAAGCAAATCAAATACGTTCTTTGGTTTTCCAGTAAAGTTATGTTTACACTATACTGCTTCAAGCATAATAGTACAAATAAATATTTATACAGATAAATTATACTCTGAGTTTCCTTTCAGTTATAGACCTTAATAGTACTCAAATTTGTTTTGTTTAAATATTCTATTTAGTGGCACAGAGAGTGAGAATGTATATATTTTTGAATTCCTGACAGTCTTAGTCTACTGATGCTGTCATAACAAAGTATTATACACTGAGTAGTTTAAACAACAATCTATTTATTCATAGTTCCAGAAGCTAGAAGTCAGAGATAGGGCCATCATGGTCAGTTTTTGGTGAGGGCATTCTTCCTGGCTTGGATGTTGTCACCTTCTCAATACGTTCTCACATGGTGGAGCGAAAGACCAAGTTTGCTGGTGTTGTTTCTTCATAAAGTCACCAATTTTATCATGACCTTACCCCATGACCTCATCTAACCCTAATTTACATGCCAAGGACACAACCTCCAAACACCATCATATTAGGGTTAATGCTTCAACATATGATTTTTGGGGCACACACAATCATTCAGTACATAACACTGCCTAATAATTTAAACAAACCTACTTAGGATTAATGGAAAGAAGAGTGTCACCATTGAAGTGATATCTGATTTAATTTTAGTATTACTATTTAACATTAATAGATTCAAAACAAATACATGTGTATATTTTTCACACATACATGTATATACACACAGAGACAGACATATATATATGTTCATAAACATGACTCATGGAGTAGACCTCTCTAGTTACCAAGAAAATTGCAATTATTAATATTGCACACCTATCCTGGGGAATCCATTGTACACAATGCTGTCCTTTTCAATGGTTATACGTAAAACACTGAAAAAACTACCAACTCAGCTGAGAGAAGCATCTCAGAACAAAAGCGTCTCTTCTCTTCGCTTTGTTGTTATTAGCACTGCTATGTTACTTATTTGCTTTCTTTTATCTTTCTTCCATCTTCCACAAAGATGGAAAGAAAATAAATTATTTTTTATAATAGAGCCTTCTACTATTTCTACAAGGAAGGACCATATCGACAATTAATATTAGCTAATTGTTTTAGTGTTCTATTAAACCATTGAGTTTTATTGGTTAAATAACATTTTGATAAGTGTATTCCCTTCCCCCCTTTCAGCTGTGCTGGAAATTGTGAAAAGGAATTAGTTAACCACTAATAATAGTGTACTTTATCAGTTGATTATTCCTACTTTTAACAAATCCATTTTTTTAAAGTCTTTAATATTGCAAAGATTATTAAAGGAAAATGTTAAACTTGAGTTAAAGGAAAAATAAAACTTTAGATAGATGATTAAAAGGAAATTAAAAGGAAAGAAGACTGAAAAGCTCGAGCTCACCTACTCCCTTAAATTATACAAACTTCCGGTTTAAAGATCTTATTTCTTTTAAAGTTATGTTGCAGGAGATAGAAAAGGAGTAATAAGTGTTTTCTGATTAAAGAACTTCCAAAGTTCAGATACACAAAACAAAGCAATTACTGTAGAAAATTCAAGGAGATATTATATGCTAGGAATAATAAGTCTTGTATATTGGAGATTTTATGGAAAAGATATTGAATTTTTGAAGTTCTACATTATGTGTATTATTTAAATAGAATAATGTATAAAATTAATGATATTTAATTTAAAGAAATATGTTGTCTGTTATTTTGGTTTGAAGAATCTTGCATCTTGTGCATTATTAGTTTGATATAATTGTTAGTATTGTATATATAGGATCTTTTATATGACATATTTTAATATCTGAAGAATAATTCCAGGTGTTTTTAAAAGGACATACAATCTTTTATGTAATTTGAAGAACCCCTTTTTTCTTGTATACATTGAATTTCATTAAAGCATAGATATTTTTCCCCTTAAATAGCAGGAAACTATCCATGTTGATGCAAATGGTAGGTATTCATCCTTTCTGATGGCTGAGTAATATTCCTTTGCATATATAAACCACATTTTGCTTATGCATTCATCTGGGAAGAAAGATAACAGGGAATTATTTCAGTATAATTTTATTGTTTTTTTTTCTTTTGGCTAAATAATAGGTAATGTTTTTCTTTGTTTGTTTCTAGATAATAGGAAAAGGTTTAAGTAAGATTCTATTGGACAAATCTGTCTGTGTCTGGATCTTGATTGTGGACTAAGATTAGTCTTTCAATAATGATGTACTTTAGGGGCTCCTAGGTAGCTCAGTCGTTTAAGCGTCTGCCTGTGACTCAGGTCCTAATCCTGGGGTCCTGGATTGGAGCCATCCAGGACCTTGCTCAGTGGAAAGTTTGTTTCTCCCTCTGCTCTCCTCTTCCTGTTGGCGCTCAAATGTGCTCTCTCACTCTCCAATAAATAAAATAAAAAAAAAAAAATAAATGGACTTTCCAATTTTTAACAAATGATACACATTAGCTAGAAACAAACTTAAAAAATATGACTAGGAACCTGTTTTAAACATCTTGTAACTTACTAAAAATTAATACACATTTATAATATTTCATAACACTTGGGGAGGCAGATATTTGCTACTTATTCTCTAATACCAAATATCAAGTTTAAAACCTGGTGCTTATTAAGTAGAAAGAAAAGATTCTATATTAGGAGGAAATTTATTAGATATATTCATATTTTAATGGAACCAAAAGACAAAGGGAACATGAAGAGGAAATTCAGTAAATATGTAAGTTAGATGTTAAAAGACAATTATTTTCTTTCTCCACACACATCTTTATCATTAGCTCTTTCTAGTGTGTTTGTGTGTATGTTTGTATCTACAGATAAACTTTCCTCTCTTTTTTATGTACATGCTCAGTTCAGAACTCAAAATCTTCTGTTAAAGGAACCACTGAAACTAACATCTATCATTCTGAATTCCAATCCCCATGAGAGAGCATCTGGCTGTGTTTAACTTACATGATCAACGCTGAAACTATGAACACAGCTTCATAATTTAGAAATGTAGCTTCTAGGAAATCAATCATATGAGTTTAAAATTGATGATGTTAAAAAAAAAAAAGAATGTCATCATGACTAAAAAATACATTCTAAATATTCCTTTCACAGTTAGCATCTCAAATAAGCCCAAGCTTGGTCCTTGAGCCCTTCCCTCCATCCAGTTAATATGATCCTGGTAATCATGTTTGTGATGAGTGAAGTATTTCAAATAAATCTGTACTTGCATTTAGAGACAAGTAGAGCATCATGTCTATAACAAGTATTTGAAGCCAGGCACATCTCAATTTAAGTATTTTCTCTGTTATGTAACAGTTCGGTGACCATGGCCAAATTATTTGTTGTTCATTTTTCTAAATAGCAAAACTAAAGATGATAATATCAGTTACATCATAGATTTCTTCACTGGGTAACAAAAAAGATAAAGAATGCAACTTGTTTGACACAATGCTTGCACATAGAAAATGTTCACCATATATTGATTGTTGGTAGTATTGGAACTTATGGTAGAAAAGCAACTGGTAAAAAATATTAATCCATTGGTGGGCAAGAGAAAGTCACTGGCAGTCTTGAATAGGTAATTGACACATGATTTGAATAGTCAATTCATAGTAGAATGGGTATTAACTATGTTGAGTGAGATACATAACACAATGAGTAGAAAGAAGCATCAGGACAGTAAGGAATATCAGAAAACAGGTGATATGTTAGTTTCCTAGTGCTGTTATAGTATGTAAATCAGAAATCTAAAATGTTCTATAATCATGGTGACAGTCAGACTGCATTCATTCTGAGACTCTAGGGGAGAATCTGTTCCCTGCCATTTCATAGTTTCTAGGCTCTGCACATTTCTTGGCTCATATAATTTCTTTCCAGACTTTCCTGCCTTCCACCTGCACTTTTAAGACCACCTGTGATTATATTGGGCTCACCTCGACAATCCAGGACCATCTCTCCCATCTCAAAGTCAACTGATTAGCAACCTTAATTCCCGTGTGGTATGGAACAGAATATTCACAGGTCCCAGGAATAAGAATCACAGGTACCCTCTAGTGATAACCATCATGTCTACCAAGGTAGGTGCAGGAGTTTGAAAGTTTTTTAGAAGTTAGAGTTTACATGTTTTTTGCTTTAGGTCAAGATAAGAGACAAAAATGTGTATGAATAAGTAAATTACTCTGTTAAGCAACATAACTGACTTTTTTCTTCTCAAGATATAGATTTATGACAGACCCATTCCTACCCATTAATAAGAAATTAACCATCTGTGACAGAGTCCTTTCAAACACTTGTGTCATTTATAACCATGTGTAATAATTGGAATATTGAAGCATACTAAAAGGCAGATTGAATGAATAATTAGAGGAATTATATGACTAATACAGAAACAAGGTTAAACATTACTATATTTTTTTTAATTATTGAGGACAATTGTATATCTGAAAATGTAAAAAGTGAGAGTTCAAATGAATGTTTTATCTAGAAAAGTGGCCATTCTATTAGAATATCTCACTATGAATTTTCAATAACAAGCTTATTTTTTTATTCTGAATATGTAGAAGCTATTTAATTTTGCCATCTGTTCTTAGAATGATTAAGTATAAATTAATCGCAAGCAATAATTTTTAGAATGCACTGAATGCCAGCATATCCAAAATGCTGCACAGAGAACTTTTCCAAAATAATAAAACAAACTTTTAAAAAGTGAAGTATTGATACAGACTTTGCTGCTTTAATATAATTTTCTTTCTTTTTTTTTTCCCCCTTTCCTTCAAGAATATTGGGGAAATTTGTGTCTAGCATTTTACCTATATCCTTGGTACTCATTAAGAGGTTCTTGCTTAAGATGGTGGAGGAGAAGCAGGCTGAGATGACATCAGGTCACAGGAGTTCAGAATTCAGTTAGATAGTTATCAAACCATTCTGAACACCTACAAATCCAACAGAAGACCTAAGAGAAGAGCAGCAAATGTAGAAGCAGAAAATTGACCACTTTCCGAAAGGCAGGAGAAGTGAATCCAAAGCAATAGGAAGATAGACTATGGGAGGAGGGTTTGGCTCCCAGCATGTGGTAGAGCAATGGAGCACAAAATCAGAACTTTTAAAAGTCTGCTCCACTGAGGGACATTAGTCCAGAGGTTAAGCAGGACTGGAGCCTTCACGGGGACAGCATGGTCTCCAGGCCCATGAGGTCACAGAAGGATCAGGGGTGTCTGAGTGTAGCAGAGCTCTCAAATATAAAAGCGGGGAAGCTAGTTACAGACATGGAGATGAGGAGTGATCTCTCAGCTCAGAGTTACTTTAAACTGTGATCCATGGCACAGTCAGTCCACTGCTCTTTGAGCAGAGACCCCACAAGTGGCAGATCTGGGGAGACCCCACTGGAAGAGCAGAGTGGCAGGAATTTGATGGGTTTGGAGACTCCAAACGGAGCTGTGTGACAGAGACAGAAATGCTCGGTCACAGGCCGGGTGAGCTCCAAGCATGGCCAGAGACCAGAGAGATTGAAGTGATTGAGTGCTTTTCTCTGAGGGCACACTGAGGAGTGGGGCTCTGAGCTCTCAGCTCCTTCTGGCTGGAGATTGGGAGGCTGCCATTTTTATTCCCGTACTCCAGAGCTATACAGAAAGCATTCAGGGAACAAAAGCTCTGGAGAGCAAACCAGAGCAGATTGCTTAGCCCAGCCCCTGGCAAGGGCAGTGCAATTCTGTCTTGGGCAAAGACACTTGAGAATCACTGAACACGCCCCTCCCCCAGAAGATCAGCAAGAACATCCAGCCAAGACCAAGCTCACTGATCAAGGAGAACAGTGGAATTCCAGAGGAGGAGAAAGCAAAGCATGGAATTCATGGCTTTCTCCTCATGATTCTTTAGTCTTTCAAATTTAATTAAATTTTCTTAATTTTATTTTTTCTTATTCTATTTTTTAACTTTTACTCTTTCCTCTTTTAGTGTTTTTTAAATAGTTTATCATAACAATACCTTTCTTAAAAAAAATCTTTTTGAGCCTTCACTATTATAGTCATATTTTATCCTTCATTGTATCTAACTTTATTTTTGTATACATATAGGTTTTATTCTTCTAAAAAATTTTGGGATACAACTTCCTCTAATAGATCAAAGTATACCCCAAATCTAGCACAGGATTTTGTTCTAGTCTCCAGCCTGAAAAAAATTCTCTCTGCATTCTTTTTCTTTCTTTTCTCAACCAACTTATCTTATCAACTCCTTTTTTAGAATTTTTAAAAATTTTTTCATCTTTATGATCATATTCCATCCCTTCATTGTGTTTATCCTTATTTTTGTATATATATATATGAAAATTTTTCTTTCTTTAAAATTTTGAGAGGTAGTTTCTCCTAAGAGACCAAAATACACCCAAAATCAAGTGGGTGGTTCTGTTCTATTCACCAGTTTAATTAATATATATATATATATATATATATATATAATTTTATATATATTTTTGAAATTCTTTTTACCCCCACACTTCTCCCCACAATTTGGGGTCATTTCTGATTTGGTTAATGCACATTTTTCTGGGGTCTTTGCCACTCTTTTAGTATTTTATTCTCTCCTCATATATTCTTATCTGGATAAAATGACAAGGCGGAAAAACTCAACACAAAAAAAAAGAACAAGAGGCAGTACCAAAGGCTAGGGACCTAAGCAATACGGACATTGGTAATATGTCAGATCCAGAGTTCAGAAAGACGATTCTCAAGGTGCTAGCTGGGGTCGAAAAAGGCATGGAAGATATTAGAGAAACCCTATCTGGAGAAATAAAAGCCCTTTCTGGAAAATTCAAGAACTAAAATCTAACCAAGCTGAAATTGAAAAAGGAATTAATGAGATGCAATCAAAAATGGAGGCCCTTACTGCTAGGATAAATGAGGCAGAAGAGAGATTTAGTAAAATAGAAGACAAAATGTTGGAGAATAAAGGAGCTGAGCAAAAGAGACAAACAACTACTGGACCATGAGGGGAGAATTCGAGATAAGTGATACCATAAGATGCAACAATATTAGAACAATTGGCAGTGCAGAAAAAGAAGAAGTGGGGGGGGCAGAAGGTATATTGGAGCAAATTATTGTAGAGAATTTCCCTAATATGGCAAAGGGAACAAACCTCAAAATCAGGAGGCACAGAGAACGCCCCTCAAAATCAATAAGTCCACACCCCATCATCTAATAGTAAAACTTACAAGTCTTAGTGACAAAGAGAAAATCCTGAAAGCAGACCAGGACAAAAAGTCTTTAACATACAATGGTAAAAATATTGGATTGGCAGCAGACTTATCCACAGAGACCTGGCAGCCCAGAAGAACTGGCATGATATATTCACTAAATGAGAAAAACATACAGCCAAGAATACTATATCCAGCTAGGCTATCATTGAATATAGAAGGGGAGATAAAAAGCTACCAGGACAAACGAAAACTAAAAGAATTTATAAACACCAAACCACCTTTACAGGGAATATTGAAAGGAGTCTTCTAAGCAAAGAGAGAGCCTAAAAGTAGTAGATCAGAAAGGAACAGAGACAATATAAAGTAATAGTCACCTTACAGGCAATACAGTAACACTAAATTCATATCTCTCAATAGTTAGATATGAATGTAAATGGGCTAAATGCCCCAATCAAATGACACAGGGTATCAGAATGGATTTAAAAAAAAGCAAAACCCATCAGAGCACCTGGGTGGCTCAGTGGGTTAAGCTTCTGCCTTTGGCTCAGGTCATGATTTCAGAGTCCTGGGATTGAGCCCCACATTGGGCTCTCTGCTCAGCAGGTAGCCTGCTACCCCCTTTCTCTCTGCCTGCCTCTGCCTATGTGATCTGTTTCTGTCAAATAAATAAATAAAATCTTTAAAAAAATCAATATACTGTCTACAAGAAACTCATTTTAGACACAAAGACACCTCCAGACTTAAAGTGAGGGGTTAGAAAACAATTTACCATGGTAATGGACATCAAAAGAAAGCTGGGGTGGCAATCCTTATATCAGATCAATTAGATTTTATGCCAAAGACTAAAATAAGAGATGAGGAAGGACACTATATCATACTCAAAGGGTCTGTCCAACAAGTAGATCTAACAATTTTAAATATCTATGCCCCTAACATGGGAGCAGCCAACTATATAAACCAGTTAATAACAAAATCAAAGAAACACATCAACAATAATACAATAATAGTAGGGGACTTTAAAATGGACAGATCATCCAAGCAAAAGATCAACACAGAAATAAAGGCCTTAAATGACACATTGGACTAGATGGACATCACAGATATCTTCTCAACGTTCCATTCCCAAAGCAACAGAATACACATTCTTCTCTAGTGCACATGGAACATTATCCAGAATAGATCACATCCTAGGTCACAAATCAGGTCTCAACCTGTATCAAAAGATTGGGATCATTCCCTTCATATTTTCAGACCACAATACTCTGAAGCTGGAACTCAATCACAAGAGGAAATTTGGAAAGAACCCGAATACATGGAGACTAAAGAGCATCCTACTGAAGAATGAATGGGTCAACCAGGAAATTAAAGAAGAATTGAAAAAATTCGTGGAAACAAATGATAATGAAAACACAACAGTTCAAAATCTGTGGGACACAGCAAAGGAAGTCCTGAGAGGAAAATATATAGCGATACAAGCCTTTCTCAAGAAACAAGAAAGGTCTCAAATATACAACCTAACCTTACACCTAAACGAGCTGGAGAAAGAACAGCAAAGAAAGCCTAAACCCAGCAAGAGAAGAGAAATAATAAAGATCAGAGCAGAAACCAATGAATTAGAAACACCCCCCCAAAAGAAAACCAATAGAACAAACAAATGAAACTAGGAGATGGTTCTTTGAAATTATTAATGAGATTGATAAACCCTTGGCCAGACTTATCAGAAAGAAAAGAAAAAGGACCCAAATTAATAAAATCATGAATGAAGAGGAGAGATCACAACCAACACCAAACAAATACAAACAATTATAAGAAAATTTTATGAGCAGCAATACACCAGCAAATTGACAATCTGGAAGAAATAGATGCATTCCCAGAGATGTATAAACTACCAAAACTGAGCCAGGAAGAAATAGAAAACTGGAACAGACCCATAACCAGTAAGGAGATTAAAGCAGTCATGAAAAATCTCCCAAAAAAAAGAGCCCAGGCCCAGACAGTTTCCTAGGGGAATTCTACCAAACATTTAAAGAGTAATTAATTCCTATTCTCCTGAAACTGTTCCAAAAAATAGAAATAGAAGGAATGCTTCCAAACTCAGTTTATGAGGCCAGCATTACCTTGATCCCAAAACCAGACAAGGATTCCATCAAAAATAAGAATTACAAACCAATATCCTTGATGAACACAGATGTGAAAATTCTCACCAAAATATTATCCAATAGGATCTAACAGTACATTAAAAGGATTATTAGCCACAACCAAGTGGGATTTATTCCTGGGCTACAAGGTTGGTTTAACATTCACAAATGAATCAATGTGATACAATACATTAATAAGAGAAAGAATAAGAACCATATGATACTCTCAATATATGCTGAAAAAGCATTTGACAAAGTACAGCATCCTTTCTTGATCAAAGATCAAAGCTCTTCAAAGTGTAGGGATAGAGGGTACGTACCTCAGTATCATCAAAGCCATCTATGAAAAACCCACAGTGAAATTCATTCTCAATGGAAAAAACTGAGAGCTTTTCCACTAAAGTCAGGAACATGGCAGGGATGTCCATTATCACCACTGCTATTCAACACAGTACTAGAAGTCCTAGCCTCAGCAATCAGACAACAAAAAGAAATTAAAGGCATCCAAATCAGCAAAGAAGTCAAACTATCACTCTTTGCAGATGATATGATATTTTATGTGGAAAACCCAAAAGATTCCACTTCACATCTGTTAGAACTTGTACAGGAACTAAGTAAACTGTTAGGATATAAAATCAATGCACAGTGGTGCCTGGATGGCTCAGTGGGTTAAGCCACTGCCTTCGGCTCAGGTCATGATCTCAGGGTCCTGGGATCGAGTCCCACATTGGGCTCTCTGCTCAGCAGGGAGCCTGCTTCTCTCTCTCTCTCTGCCTGCCTCTCTGTCTACTGTGATCTCTCTCTGTCAAATAAATAAATAAAATCTCAAAAAAAATAAATAAAATCAATGCACAGAAATCAGCTGCATTTCTATACACCAATAACAAGACAAAAGAAAGAGAAATTAAGGAGTCAATCCCATTTACAATTGTACCCCAAATAAGAAGATACCTAGGAATAAACCTAACTAAAGAGGCAATGTATCTATACTCAGAAAACTATAAAGTACTCATGAAAGAAATTGAGGAAGACACAAAGAAATGGAAAAATGTTCCATGCTCATGGATTGGAAGAACAAATATTGTGAAAATGTCTATGCTACCTAAAGCAATCTACATGTATAATGCAATCGCTATCAATGTACCATCATTTTTTTTCAAAGAAATAGAACAAATAATCCTAAAATTTATATGGAACCAGAAAAGACCTTGAAGAGCCAGAGGAATGTTGAAAAAGAAAGCCAAAGTTGGTGACATCAGAATTTCAGACTTCAAGCTCTTTTACAAAGCTGTCATCATCAAGACAGTGTGGTACTGGCACAAAAACAGACACATAGATCAATGGATCAGAATAGAAAGCCCAGACTCTATATATAGACTCTATATATAGATTCTATATAGACTATATATAACTCTATGGTCAACTAATCTTTGACAAAGCAGGAAAGACTGTCCAATGGAAAAAAGACAGTCTCTTCAACAAATGGTGTTGGGAAAATTGGACAGCCACATGTAGAAAAATGAAACTGAACCATTTCCTTACACCACACACACAAAAATAGACTCAAAATGGATGAAAGACTTCAATGTGAGAAATGAGTCCATCAAAATCCTTGAGGAGAACGCAGGCAGCAACCTCTTCGACCTCAGCTGCAGCAACTTCTTCCTAGAGACATTGCCAAAGGCAAGGGAAGCAAGGGCAAAAATGAACTATTGGGACTTCATCAAGATCAAAAGCTTTTGCATAGCAAAGGAAACAGTCAACAAAACCAAAATACACCCAACAGAATGGGGGAAGAAATTTGCAAAGGACGTATCAGATAAAGGTCTATTATCCAAAAGCTATAAAAAACTTTTCAAACTCAATACCCAAAGAACAAATAATCCAATCAAGAATTGGGCTGAGAACATGAACAGACATTTTTGGAAAGAAGACATCCAGATGGCCAAGAGACACATGAAAAAGTGCTCCACATCACTTGGCATCAGGGAAATACAAATCAAAACCACAATGAGATACCACTTCACACCAGTCAGAATGGCTAAAATTAACAAGTCAGGAAATGACAGATGCTGGTGAGGATGCAGAGAAAGGGGAACCCTACTACACTGTTGGTGGGAATGCAAGCTGGTGCAACCATTCTGGAAAACAGCATGGAGGTTCCTCAAAAAGTTGAAAATAGAGCTACCCTACAACCCAGCAATCGCACTACTGGGTGTTTACCCTAAAGATACAAATGTAGTGATCCAAAGAGGCACGTGCACCCAAATGTTTATAGCAGCAATGTCCACAATAGCCAAACTATGGAAAGAACCTAGATATCCATCAACAGATGGATGGATAAAGAAGATGAGAGCTGACAAATCAGGTGACCTCTGAATGACAAGAAGAAATCAAAGACAGAGATTCTCAAAAACTGGTAACATCCTTTCCTTAAGTTATTTTTCCTCTCTGATAAAATTCATCACTCTCTGATTGTAAATTTCTTTTCTTTCTTTCTTTTTTTTAAGATTTTGTTTATTTATTTGACAGTGATCACAAGTAGGCAGAGAGGCAGGCAAAGAAAGAGGGGGAAGCAGGCTCCCTGTTGAGCAGAGAGCCCAACACGGGGACCCTGGGATCATGCCCTAAGTCATGGCAGACTTTAACCCATTGAGCCACCCAGGTGCCCCTTATAAATTTCTTGAATTAGTGTCTCATTTCCTTAACATTTCTTTTGTAATGATTATCTTTTTGTTGCTAATGCATTGGACATCTGATTTTCTTAATTTTTCATTATTATGAGCATTCACTTAATTTTAATTGTGAATTATAAATTTTCCATATTTTTTAAAGATTTTATTTATTTGTTTGACAGAGATCACAAGCAGGCAGAGAAGCAGGCAGAGAGAGAGGGGGAAGCAGGCTCCCCGCTGAGCAGAGAGCCCGATGTGGAGCTCGATCCCAGGACCCTGGGATCATGACCTGAGCCGAAGGCAGAGGCTTTAACCCACTGAGCCACCCAGGCGCCCATAAATTTTCCATATTTTAGAAATTTTCTAGTAAAATCAATATTTTTATCTTCTAGCTTTTTGCTGGGTTTTTAAAATTTTTGCTATCCTTTTTTTCCCTAACTTCTAAGGTCTCTTTTTTTTTTTTAATTCTTTTCATATTATTTGTTTCTTATTTGATGAAGAGTTTGACATTCCCACTATCTGAGACCAATTCTTGCACCTGTGCCTCTTCCACTTTCTTAGAATGCTAGTGTTATTTGATATTGTCTTGCCTTATCTTTGGGCTTTTCCAAACACCTTTTTATTTCCTATCACAACACCCCAGTCTCATTTTATTTTAAAACAAAAACAATCCCTTAATCACACAGCTCCTTTCATGAACTGATGCATCTACCTCATGAAAAAAATATATATAATTCTGACATACAATCTACATTTGGTCTTTGATTTTTCACCTCTCAGAGGTGACACTGACCTTAGAACTTCCCAACGTGGGTTTACTCTCCATTGTTTTTCAGAGCCTTCTTCTAGCAATGCCAATATTTTAGGAGCATATTTGGGTTATCTTCCTCTCTTGTTTTTTAAGAACTTGAGGCAATTTCCCACATCCTTGTCAGGGGCTCAGCTGAGCTGAACTACCAGGTGTTAAGTATCTCATTAAGACAGCAAGCCAAAATCAAAATAATTGTCAAGCATATCATCACTTATTGCAGTAGTATAAACCAAAGGCTCAAGGGGACTAGCTCTTCCTTGTAGAAAGGGTGTGTTGAGGGTCAAGTGGATCAGCACAGATATGGGGTGTCATCTCACATTCAAGGACCCCAAAAAACAAAAGACTCCTTATAGTGCTGTGAATCCAGGGAACAGGCTGAGGACAATGGAAAAGGGTAAGAGTGAAGTTCGGAATACTGAATCCAAGAGAAGAGAAAAATGCCTTCCCTCTGTGGAGGTTTTGGCATATGGACCTGGGCTAGGAATGTAACTGTAAGAACATGGTCACCCTGGGGGGCCTGAATCTCTGGCTACAACTACCTTCAGAGACTCCAGTGCCCCAGGTACCAAATCTGGTGTGTGGAGGGCAACTTTCTATGTGAAGTTTGTTAGGTAAAATCTTTGTAATTTTCTATGGGCCTAAAAATTCAGTTTTTTAACCAGGAGCCATACTCCTCAGTCCTGATTCACAACTTCCTCTGGTTTTCATTCTAACATGATATTCTTTTTTTTTTTTTTTAATTTATTTGACAGAGAGAGAGACAGATCATAAGCGGGCAGAGAGGCAGGCAGAGGCAGAGAGAGAAGCAGGCTCCCCACTGAGCAAGGAGCCCGATGCGGGGCTCGATCCCAGGACCCTGAGATCCTGACCCAAACCAAAGGCAGCGTTTTTAACCCACTGAACCATCCAGGTGCCCCTAACATGATATTCTTGAGAGATCATGTTGCATATCCTAAAAATAAAAAGCAAAACTCTGATATTTGACCTCTTGGATTCAAAGACCAGTTTCACCTTTTTTAAGCATGTGACTCTGGGAAAACCGTACATTAAGAGGGTAAAAAGGAAGGGTCTTTTCAGGTATTCCATATTTAGTTTTAAAAACCTTTATTAATTTAAGGAATTATTAAGTTGACATCATTAAAATGAGTTTTAGAATTGATTGGAGCCTACAAGTATCCCTTTACTCAGTATTTTATCATAAACTATAATAAATAATTTTTATTTTGAAATATGAGTGAGGGATAGTTTTCATGGCTGTGGGTTTGTGACAAATTTGGAAAGATGTGGGTGAATGATAAAAGATAAGTTGTTGCATAAGTTACTCCATGAAGAGTGTCCAGAAATCCCTTTTAATGCTAATACTATGGGATTGGAGGAGACTTAAGAAGCAAATGATGTCTTAGACAGTTGTCCCATTTATAGATTCCCTATCCCTGTCTTTCTCTGTTTCATTCCCTCACTTCTGAAACAGAATGGAGAATAAGTATAAAAATAATGTGAAATACAGCTGACAACATTTATGGAGTAAGTGTGGATTCTTTGGTTTATTTACTTATATATTGCAACATTATTTTTTTTTACAATTTAGTAGACCTTAGCGTTTAAATAATTTTTACATAAAATATCTAATTTAATTTTTACACCCATGCCATCTCATATCTACGGCTCCACAAATGTCTTTGTGCAGCATTGCTGGAAGGCACAGGAGGAAGTGAAATATTTCTAATACCTTTTAAGTAAGTGGTAGTATATTCTTACCAAAGAATTTTCATATTAATTATATTATTTAGTCTCATAAAAAAACTTAGTAAATTATATAGATGTGTAAAAACTATGATGAGATTTTTGTGACTAGCTATGACAGCAACCTATGATAGCAGTTACTAAAAGTGTTATATTAAGAACTCTGGTGTTTTGAAAACTAGTCCAGTTATTTTCCCTCTATATTGTACCCTGATTGGAAAAACTTACTTTGGTAACTGAAAAGAAATAAAACTCAGGGATTTATTTGGAGAAAATATTATTTTTACATGTTTGAAAAAAATCTATAGGAAGAAAACATATAAAGCATATCCTGGATTATACAGAAAATATATTGCTGTAAAATGTAATTTCAGATTTTTATTTGTTCCTCCCTATTGAAGAAAGTTTTTTTTATTAGTGCAAAATATGCATTTTTAAAAATAACTTGGTTTGACAAACTTGTCAAAGTGTGATTTAAAGCAGATGCTTCTTTAAAATGGGCACTTTCAATATTTTAATGTAATTACAGACAACACATGACAATTTCCATTCTGTCATTGATTAATATAAATAAATTCTGACTGATCAGACCTCAGACATATAACCTCTACTGACATTCTCTTGAGTTATCTACACATGAAATATGCTTAGCAACTTTAAGCTTTAAGTATATCAAGTGCTTTCAGAGACACAATTTCATTTGTTCTAATTCAGAGAGCAAATATGATCACAAATGGGGAAACCGAGGCAAGATCAGGAAAGTCTCTCTTTTTTTTTTAAAGATTTTATTTATTTATTTGACAAACAGAGACCACAAGTAGGCAAGAGAGGCAGGCAGGGAGAGAGAGGAGGAAGAAGGCTCTCTGCGGAGCAGAGAGCCCGATGTGGGGCTCGATCCCAGGACTCTGGGATCATGACCTGAGCTGAAAGCAGAGGCCTTAACCCACTGAGCCACCCAGGCGCCCCAGGAAAGTCTCTTATCCGGGTCATTCAAGATTTATTTCAATGATTTCTGAGTATTGTTTGATTTATTTCATCAATTGCTTTACTGAAAATAGACTTAGAGTGTGTTATAGAATCTAAGTGCAATGCTTCAGAATAAAAATGAGATAAAAATCTTAAAACGTATTAGACTTAAACTGCTGAACTCTGTTGGAAATGAGTTATTTAAAAATAAGGTATTTAAACAGTACTTTGAGGGTGAAACATTTTATGACATGCTTCAAAATTATAATAAAAGGTGAAATACATTTTCTATATTTGGTTTTAGCTCAGGATATTTAATTGTTTAGGTAGATTAGTATTGACAAGAGTATTTAAGAACATCTCGGATTTTTTTCAATGACATTTATATACTGGGAGTAAAAATGGTAAAATAGTAGTCTGTCACTTAAAGTTTCTTTTTAAACTCTAAAACCACCAGGAAGTAAAGTTGGAAAACTAAAATTTTAAAGCAGGTTGGTAATCAGTTACTGGATATCAAATGTTACATTATTCTTTATTACATTTATTTGTCTAAATCAGTCAATCAGAGACACTTATATAAGGGTGTGATAATGTCATTTTCAATAACATACTTGACAGGAACAATTTTTATACATTGACATGACATCCAATTTCAGTACTGTCTGATTTTTCAGGCTTTCACTAGGAAAATTTTACATTTCATATAACATTCACCAGTAAATGCTCTAGTTAAAAATCACACTTGTGTATAATTTATTTTTTTGCATAATCTTGTAAGCACTGTTGTTTTGTCACCCATATTTTTGTTCACATACAGTCTGATAAAGCTTCATATAAAAGAGAGGGGACTGGCCACACAATACTAACAAGCAAAATGAAGTCTCAGTAGCAGAATTCTCACACTGACAAAGAAATTATTCTAAAGTGACCAGAAACGATGAGTAGTTAAATTAACTAAAACTATGATATTGCTAGAGGATTACATACTAATTAATAGTTTATTATCCTTTATAACTGGACATTATTTCTTTTTTTTTATTCTTCCTCTAATTTTCCCAGTTACAATTTACCTTTCTGAGTTTCTTTACAATTTTATTACTTTTTGCTTTGTTAATTTTATTTTTTCTGTGTAGAGCCAACAACTCTTCCTGTGAGGTGCCCTGCATGAATATTATAAATATACATAAATGCTACTTTTTCAGGGTGGTTTGTTACAACATATTTCACACACTGGGAAACATCCAAACTTGCATATTTAATTGTGGTTGAAATGATTTTGTATGCTACTAAATGAAATTCTATTTCAATATGATTTAAAATGTAAAATAGAGATCCTACCATGTCCTCTTCTGAGATTCTTGAGCAATATTCAAATATCAATTATATGATTGGTTATAAAAGATTTATTTTACTTTGTATGAAATACACCATTTCTGGAAAAAGAAAAAACAGGGACTAAAATTGAACCATTTGACTTAATGTCATACTACAATTACCTGGCAAGGTCTAATGACATCTATAATCTATGACATATCCAACAGTTACAATTTCTAGAGATGGAAGTGTAATGATGATTTATATTTTTCCCTTTAATCATCTTCTCCCCCTTTACTTTATAGCACTATGACCTAAATTAAATATCAATACATATTTCTACATTCTTTCCTTCTCAACTATATTAAGCTCCAATCATTTCTAAGTATGATCGTTAACTCAGAAACACCAACTACCTAATTATCCACATCATCAAAAATTTTACATCTTTGGTGTGGACATAAACAGAAAGGTGTGAAGTTGTATTTTTCTGCCTATATTAAACATATATAGATCCCAAAGCATTCCAAATGCTGCTTTTATGTATTTGGACACTTTTTAAAACAGTGAATTCCAAGAAAGGAGTTATGGTTTGTTATTAAAGGTTAATAGTCTTAAATGGAAAACTTTATGTATTATGTAATATGTTCTCATTTCTTTTTTTTTTTCCTTAAGTTTTTATTTATTTATTTGAGGGAGAGAGAGAGAAAATAAGAGAGAGAGAGAGAGAGAGAGAGAGCATGAGAAGGGAGAGGTCAAGGAGAAGCAGACTCCCCAATGAGCAGGGAGCCCAAGGCAGTTGCTTAACCCAATGAGCCACCAAAATGCCCCCCATATGTTGTTATTTCAAGTGACTACTGAATAGAACTTGGCATGTCAAATGAGGCCCTGGTCAAAACAGAAAGTATGTATCATAGGATTCCAAATAGTCAAGCAGAGTACATTAGGTGAAGCTCCTTAGATGTGTAAGAACCTTGCACAATACTAAGTGTGGAATTTGTATTAAATATATGTTACAGCTCTTTTATATTGCTCTCATATGTTTTTGTATCCAATATAATTAGATAATAGTTTATAATTGTTATATTAGGGAATCCCTCCCTTTGCTTAAAAATTCTAGTAAGTTGGAATTTAATTATTTTACTTGGGAAGAGGCAAAAAGAGATTATCTCCCCTTTAATTCAGGTCATATTTTAAAAAATTATTCATTTGCTATTTGGTTTTGATGGTTAGTTGCTTTGTGTTAAGAAAGCCTTCAAGAAACAAATTCACTTCATTGTTAAGAAACAAATTCACTTCAGTCTCTTTAATATATATTTCTTTCTTCCTTTCTTTCTCTTTCTTTCTTTCTTTCTTTCTTTCTTTCTTTCTTTCTTTCTTTCTTTCTTTCTTTCTTTCCTTCTTTCTTTCTTTCCCTTTTTCTTTCTTTTTTTTTTCCCTGATCTTCTGTGAGGACTTTCCTAGTCATTTTCCAAGGATCTTGATTTGGTGGTCATTTACTTCTTTGAATAATTATTCAGTTTAGATGAGTGTCTTCTATATGAACTTTGTGAAAAGAATTTTTAGAGATAACATTTATTTCTGACATAATATTTCTTGCACATTCAATTTGAAAAATTAAAGAAAAAGTCATAAAGCTCCTTCTAATTACTTTTTATTTTTTTATTATTTTTTTTAAGATTTTATTTATTTATTTGAGAGAGAGGCAGTGAGAGAGAGCATGAGCGAGGAGAAGGTCAGAGGGAAAAGCAGACTCCCCGTGGAGCTGGGAGCTCGGGACTGCTGCGGGACTTGATCCCGGACTCCAGGATCATGACCTGAGCCGAAGGCAGCCGTCCAACAAACTGAGCCACCCAGGCGTCCCCTAATTACTTTTTAGAGAGGCATTTACTACTTTCCTATTAACATTTTACTCCTTTAGGCCCTTTATGTCAAGCTTTTACACCTTAAGGAAGGAGATAACAGCTTTGAATGGTGCCAATTTGAGCGAGACAAATTGGTAAGGTTGTGGCATCCAGTTGGAGTGAGCTTTTGTCTCATTTACAGTGATTTTGTATTCTTGTTTTTTACACTGGGTTCATATTAAGAATCAGTGATGATTTATCTTTTCTTTTGTGGAAATAAAGAACAACCAAATAGGAACCAGCAAAGTCTGTTTTTCAGGATTTGCAATTACAAGGGTATAATCACCATCACTTGGCTCTGGCAGAAACTCAAAGGCAGAAAGCATGGGCAAGCTTTATGATGGAAAACAGAGAAGGCTCCAGGTCTGTTCTGTTTGGAGGCTGTTGATAGAAAGAAGCTATATGTGGGCTAAATGTAAGCAGAGCATCCTTTGTCAGGTGTGTATACTTGGCTTTCTCTGTTTGGTCCTACGTTGGAAATAGGGACAAAAATTAGGGAAGATGAGAGTTATTAATCAGTTCCTTACCATATTAGGCTGATTGTTACAGAGGTGTTTGTTTGGTTTTTGCAATGTTTGCTAGAGAGAGTGAGTGGTCTGACTTCCTACATTGACTTGTGGATAGTAGTAGTCTGGCTTCCTGTGCTGGTTACTCTAGATAATGGGTCAGTTTGTGGGCTGGTTGCTACAGATTGTGAGTCAGAGTTCTACCTTTATATAGGTTCTGGGCCTTGTCCATTCATTCATTCTCTCACCTTTCACAGATAAGCTTTAGATGTTATTGCTTAAAAGGTTGTATTAGTTTTAGGTTGATGAACAAAGGGGTAGTTCAAAATAACTAGAACTTGTATAAAACAGTTTTAACTAAGAAAATGTTATTTAAAATTTAATTAATTTTCATATTATGTATTATATTTTATTTACCATATATTACACAAATATTTGATGCCACTTGTAAAACATTCTTCAGATTTTCCTATTATACAAGACAAACTTTCTTTTTTTTTTTTTTTAAGATTTTACTTATTTATTTGACAGAGAGAGATCACAAGTAGGCAGAGAGGCAGGCAGAGAGAGAGAGAGAAGGAAACAGGCTCCCTGATGAGCAGAGAGCCCAATGCAGGGCTTGATCCCAGGACCCTGAGATCATGACCTGAGCTGAAGGCAGAGGCTTAACCCACTGAGCAACCCAGGCATCCCCAAGACAAACTTTCTTAAGAATAGAACAAACTTATTTTGAGTGAATTTATAAGTATTGACCTTAAGTAAAAAAACAAAACAAAACAAAACAAAAAATCAGCTGATTATTTATAAAAGGAACAAATAGATATATTTATTTTAGGTTGATTTTAGTCTCTTATTGCTGAGGGATACTTTGAAAACTTCTCCAAATTCTGGGAAGAATAAAATAGCCCCATAAAAATAATTTCTGCCATTTATTGAGTCTTTTCTGCATACTAGACAACTTAATATTCTTTATATATTTTTAATGACACTCTCTAAGATATAGTATAGTTTTGTTTGTTTATTCACATAAGTAAATTAAAGCTCAGAGAGTTTTTAAATTCTGTTAGGCTATAGAGACAGAATCCAAAGTCTAACTCCATTATGTTTCACAGTCCTTCAAGAGATGTAGCTTTGTCTTATCTACAAATTGTTTATCTACAGATTGTATGTCCCCTAAAGTGAAACTGTAAATTGAATACAACATCTAATGTGAAAGCAACAGAAATTACACAGGTCTGGAATTAAGCCTGATGCTTTCTTATGTCACTAAGCCAGTGATGCCACAACCACTAGCTAACATAGAAGGATTCAACAGATTGGCTTTGACTTTGAAATAATATAGGAAAAATAAAATTAAGGAAACAAAAAGGGAAGCAGAAATATGGAAGCTTGTTTAAGTTTTGCAAACCCATCCTAGTATTATAATAGAATTTAAACACATTTTTTAATTAACAGAGAAATATAAGAAATAGTCTAAAAATACAGTAGAAGAACAGTCAGATGAAAAGTTATACATCCATACTTTGAGTCCTTATGTATCAATGAAATATAATTCATTAACTAGTGATCCTTAGTGGGTTTTTAAAATAAGTCCTGTTAATATTTTTCACAAATAAGAAGAACAATTTTTAACTTTACCTATTTGTTTATTTGTTCGTTTATTATTATTTTTATCCACATATTTAAATATTGACTGTGAGGCTATTAAAATATTATGGCAATATTGTGGCATAATTTTCAATGGCAAATAAAAATAATTTCAGTTTTCTCATGAAATATTAATTAAATGAATCTTTTTTTTTCTTTTTCTTTTTTAGTGTTGTGGTGATGGGGAGTATATAATTGTTTAGAATACACACTCTACATTGAATCATTTTCTTTTGGCAGAAAGCTACTGTCAGTAGTCCAGAAACAATCTGTTGGGTTCTTTGTGGCTTTCATAACTGTCATATGGCAGATGAATGCTCAAAAAAAAGCCCAGCCTGTTAGCCTGACAAATGACATCCATTTCTATATAGAAACATTTTATTTCATCACCATCACTTTATAGAAAGTGGAGTTATTAACATTGTCATTTAAAATATCATCAAGTTTAATATAATGATATATTCACATTTGCTTTGTTTGTTTTTATTTTGAGCTCAAAATACATATGGTTATTTTTTCTTAGATATCCTTATTTAGGACATTATAAATAACATTGAAAATTTTCCCAGAATCCTTCAGATTCTGTGACAAGGTGCAATTTAACTTTCAACTTCTGTCACTGGACCCTAGCAGGAGAAATATTTTAATTCTGTGTATCCTTTGCATATTTGTTATATTAAAAAAATGAAGTTTATTATACACCATTCTGGAGAGTAACAAAAAATACAGTGGTGTAAAACTTCTCATTTAATACTTCAGATTTCAATTTTCATTTCCAGGGTATGTGGGTTCTTTTTTTCTTTTTCTTTTTATTTATTTATTTATTTTTTAACATACCACCAGTTTGGGACATAAGGTGAATGTCCTACAAGTCAACTCAACTCTCCATGTAGATAGTGTCAGATTCCACAGGCTGAGGGTTGGGCCCATGAGACTGTCCCCAGGTCAGATGCCAATTGCGAATTTAGGTTGTTACCTGGACAGACCGACTGGTTACAAATCAGAGGCTCCCATACTTCCTCTTTGGGTTTGACTAATTTGCTGGAGTTGCTCACAGAACTCAGAAAAACATTTTACTTACCAGATTACCATTTATCACACAAAAAATATAACTCAGGAACAGCCAGATGGAGGAGATATAGACGGTAAGGTATGTGGGAAGGAGCGTGGAGCTTCCAGGCCCTCCCTGGGCAGGCCACTCCTCCAGCACCTTCACAGCTTCATCAGCCAGGAAGCTCTGAACCCTGTCCTTCTGAGTTTTTGTAGAGGTTTCATTAAATAAGCATGATTGAATAAATTATTGGTCATTGGGCATTGAACTCAATCTCCAGGCCCTTTCCCCTCCCAGGAGGTCAGGTAGGAGGCTGAAAGTTCCAATGTTATTTTTTTTAAAGATTATATTTATTTATTTGACAGAGAGAGATCACAAGTAGACAGAGAGGCAGGCAGAGAGAGAGGAGGAAGCAGGCTCCCTGCTGAGCAGAGAGCCCGATGCGGGGCTCCATCCCAGGACCCCGGGATCATGACCTGAGCCGAAGGCAGAGGCTTTAACCCACTGAGCCAGCCAGGCGCCCTGAAAGTTCCAATCTTATAATCACATGGTAGACTCCATCTGGAAAGCAATCCCCATCCTTCAGTGCTTTGCAAATCACTTCATTAACAGAACAAAAGATACCTTTCTAGTTCTCCTCATAAGAAATTCTGAGTTTTAGAATATCACAGTATTATCTCAATATTATGTTATCAAAGTATTATAATATTAATCCCAATAATCTATAGCAATGAGTTATAGAGTCTGACCAACAAAATCCCAAACTCCCCAAATCTTCGAAACTGGATTCAAATTGGATTCAGTTTGCAACATGTTAATAGTATTTATTTGGCTTTTGCTTTCTTTTAAAGTGGATTTATTACTTCAGATCACACTCTAACGGAAGATAATACCTATATTATCACACACAAACAAGGCAAAAATTCCCAAGAATATTGTTTTATTTCATTTTCATGAGAACTAGAAGATTGGCTGGGCTCTCCTATCCTTGAAGTTTATATTTTAGATGTTTGGAAAACACTCCATTTCACCTATTCTCTTCAGAAAATGTTATTCAGAGAGAAGAGTACTAGCACTGTATCTTATAATTTATTAATGCCTTTAAGTCCCATCAGAATGAGTGTCTCAAAGACAGTGTCCATATACTATACATCTAATTTTTCTGTGTTAGAGACTGGAACAAAAACTTATAAGAATTCAATAGATATTTATTGAATATCTAGGTATGCTAGGGATCTGATCTTTTGATCTAATTGTGTTGTAGTATAGCATTCCTTGGTCAGTTGGTTTTTATCCTACTGTAGGACCAGCTTTTTCTAAGTACCCTTACAGTACCCTTTGCCTATAATAATTTTAAATTCTTGTTTTGTTCTCAATGCTCTTTGTATGTGATGACTCCCAAAATTATATTCCCAAACTATCCTGGGAATAATGGAAATATACATACACATTTTCTCCATTTGGGTTTTTATAGGTATCTCATTGGTTTATTCTGTCATCCTTTATTCAAATATACTTATGAGAGAACATGCCTCAAGACAATGGATCAGCCATTGCTCAGAATTAGCATGGCTAAAACAAAACAAAGTCTTTAATTCCCCTCATCCACAACAAATCTGTTTTTCTTTTTTTTTTGAAGTCTTCTCCATTTAAGAAAATTATTATACCATCTGTATCTTGTTTAACACATATAGATTTTGAGATATACCAGACCCAAATCTATTGTTAGTGTTTCTCATTCTCTGTGGGGCTGTAATCCTGTTCTAAGTTGTGATGGCTTCTTTAGAAAACTCCGACTCTAGGCTCCAAATGAATATCTCTCCCCTCTTCCTCCACTCTTGTTCTGCTCCATTCTTCTTCCCATAAAGCAACCACAATAAAGTTTTTAAAGCATAATTACCAAGTTCCTCAAGATGGCCTACAAATTTCACTCCTGAATCTGATCTGGCCACATGTTTATACTTTCTACCTGATATTCAGTGCCCTAGTCATAATGACTTTCTTTCTGTTCTTCAAAAATACAAAGCAGTTTTCTCTTCCAAGGCATTTTCTTTTGTTTATTTATAATTTTTAGGTTTTGAGTTTTGTTTTCTGATTGAAAATTATTTCAAATGATCACATATCTGACACTTCCTCTTCATTTTACTGCCTCTTCAAAAGTTACTTTATTAGGATGGACTTTTCATGATCCTAGACAACAGATTCATCTAGTCACTTTCCCATTATATATGACCATATTACAGCCACTGCTCTACTGTTATCACTCAATGTATATGTATCACCTCCTTAAGCCTGTGTCACAAAGCCAAGCAGGAAAATAACTTCCCTCCTCTCTTACCCATTACCCTGGCCCCACCATAGTGGACTAGGGATTTTACCAACACTTCAAAATTCAGACATGAAACATGAAGTTTGTATGAGCTTGTTATTCTGGTACAATGGTGGAACCCATTAAGTAGATATTAAAACAGTTATTAACAGCCAAAAATCCTCTGGGATTCCACATGATTATATAATTCAGGGTGAATAAATGCCAACAAGTATGAGCCTAGAAAAATGGATCAGCATGATAAAAACAGTAGACAGGAGGTGACATCTTCAATTGACTGAGTTACCCAAGGAGACTCAGGGGAAAAAAATCTGAGATATATTTGTATTGATAACATTAAGGTATTTAGTATAACAACAAATTCCAGAAATAAGTTTAAATTTGCTACAGACAAATAAATAGTCAAATAATTCAAAAACGTGCCTATTACAACTAAGAACACATGCACTGCTAAACACAAAGAGCAGATACTAGTGGACCTTGCTCTAGGTGATGTTGAAGTACACTGATCAGAGCATGAGAAATTTCTAATAGAATAAGACTGAATACAAGTATTATTTATTTATTTATTTATTTATTTATTTATGTATTTATTTGACAGAGAAGAGAGATCACAAGTAGGCAGAGAGGCAGTTTAGCAGAGGGAGAGGGGAGAGCAGGCTCCCTGCTGAGCAGAGAGCTGGATGTGGGCCTGGATCCCAGGACCCTGAGACCATGACCTGAGCTGAAGGCAGAGGCTTAACCCACTGAGCCACCCAAGTGCCCATGAATACAAGTATTTTTTCTAAATATTTGTTTGTTTGTTTTAGAGAGAGAGTGTGTGGGAGTGGGGCAGAGGGAGAGAATCTCCAGCAGATTCTTCTCTGAGCACAGAGCTCAACCTATGCTCAATCTCAGGACCCCAAGATCATGACCTGAGCCAAAATCAAGAGTCAGATGCTTAACTGACTGAGCCTCCCACATGCCCTTGAATGCAAAGGTTTTTTAACAAGCACAAAATATGTAAGCAATCAACCTGGATTTTCCATCCTACTAGAATATGTCTTATCCATAGGAGATAGTTATAAATCAGGACATAGTAGAGTAATTAAAGAGAAAATGACTTCTTTTACATCAAACTGTAAGTGAAAAGTTTCCAAACAAAATGCTATACTGTGACATTTTATATTAAATATTATCTTTGCTATTCAAACTTCAGTTCATGTGGAAGATTTACTCATAATATGCAATTGGTAATAGAAAAAAGATTAGAGGCATAAATAAAAAATTAAATTTCAATGTTAGACATTGTGCTAAAATGCTACAAAATAGTGTATAAATATGAATAGAGATAGAATATATATACAGAAGGTTTAAATTAAATTAATAGGTATACTGGCTGAGAAAAAAAGCTGAAATTATTTTGAAGGAGAGAATTAATGTTTACTTCTGTTGTTCTATTTTTTCCTTCCCTTTTTTCTTTCTGAGGACATTTCAGACAAATAGAAGGGTTAGAATGAAGATTGAGCAAGTTGATGTTTGTTTTAGCTGAAGCAGAGTTCAAGGCACAGAGGAGGAGTAAACCAGGGGGTATCTCAACATGAACCTTGCCATTAACTTAAATGAAGTCCCAAACCTTTATCATACTCATAATTCACTTTCATATGGGATATATTTAGTTATCTCTCCTAGAGAAATGATATTGCACCACACAAGATTAATACAGCTTGGGCTCTGGTGGCCATTATGTTGCCACAGGTTTATGGTTTTTCTACAGTATTTTGATTTATGATACCCTTCCTTTTAATCGAGGTTCATTATTTGTACATTAAGGTTGTAACTTACTCCATCATATGGGAACTTCTATTAATCAGGGAGCCTATATAGTTCAGCATGACATGACTGTCCTTTTTGACAGTATTGTTCAACCAGAACAATTTGTTAAAAGTTCACACCTTCAGTGGCTTAAGATGCACTTCAGCAGCTGAAGAAACCTTCGCATTCTGATGCAAAATGACTCTTGTGTGTCATTTCATATGTGATTTAATCTAGGTGATTGACTCTTCAGTTTAACTAACTCAACATTATTTGTTTTGATTTTATAGGTCTTTGCTTTAAGAAAAAAATGCAAAATCCAAAACTATGCTCTATCCTGGCCTTACCATAATGTCTTCGTGATAAACTAGTGAGGAGACAAAAAACAGATCATTCTCTAGGTCTCGGCCTTGGTTCATAGTGCTGACTCTCTTTCACGTAGATAGTGTTTTTATCTGTGAGAGAGAGAGAGAAAGAAAGAGAAACAGAAATGTATGATTTTCATCTGAGAAAAAGAGAGAGGCTTAAGATCAGATTCAATCTTTATGAGCATTTTAAGTCCTGAAATTCCATACACTTTTAATTCATTGCAGGTTTATGGAAACTACATTGCTATGTAATATTATATTTTGTTCCAGGAACTCCACATTTCAAAAAGATCAATTCTGATGAGGTTTATTTGCTATGGAATATTAATAGTGAAATTCTGGTGAAATAATACCACTGAGCAAACCCTGCTTAGAGGCTTGAGATTTAGGGAGACTTTATTTGAAGTTTGAATTTACATAGCCAGTTCAGGGAACAAAATGCTTTATGTCAACATGTGAAGAGTAAAATGATAATAAGACGTATTGGTTCAAGATATGTATTAACAATGCAGAGATATATAAACCTGAGTCCTCATGCTAGACTAGGTATGTAGATGTTTCCAGAGGCTGGACAGGCAAATACCGATTAAAGCAAGAACATTTAGAGTAATCACAGCTATGAGGAATTTGAAAGTTGCCTTTTCTTTTGCCTTTTTAAATTTATAGTTTCCTAATTAAACTACTTAAAAGTTTAGCATAAATGTGTTATTTAAAACTCTTGTTTCAGGATGCCTGGGTGGCTCAGTTGGTTGAGCAGCTGCCTTTGACTCAGGTCATGATCCCAGCATCCTGGGATTGAGTCCCACATTGGGCTCCTTGCTCAGCAGGGAGCCTGTTTCTCCCTCTGCCTCTGTCTGCCTGTGCTCTCTCTCTCTCTCTCTCTGACAAATAAATAAATAAAATCTTTAAAAAAATAAAACTCTTGTTTCTATTTTATTCACACTTGAAAAGCATATTTTGTATTATTTGGATACCTTTTTTTTTAAAGGTGAAAAATGCATATAGTTAAAAAGTCTTTACCACTCAGTTCTTTGTTTATATATGAATACATTTTTATAATTATATTAATTAATAATAGTTCTTCCTCCACTTGTACATTAACTAGATTTAGATAATGCATATATTTTAATACTTTGTTTCATAAAAAGAAAAACTTGCAGCAAATGCAAAATACAAAGGAAGGGAGACAGGGAGAGACAGACACACAGAGAAAGAGAGAGAATCAGAGAAGGCAAGGGTTAGCAGTATACAGATAGAATAAATGGGGCTCCCCTATGGATAAACGGCAAAGACATATGCTATAACAGAGACATGGAGTTCTTAGAATCACTTTGGTGGCACAGCTGAATTGAGATGTCCGCATGAAGTCTGGCTCCTTAAGGGTTCTAAAGTTAGGTATTAATGCTGTGTTATAAACTACTACACACTTAATGGCTCAAAACAAAAACAAAAACCTCACACATTTATTGTCTCACAGTTTCTGTAGAACACCATTCCAGGTATAGTGTAGTTAGGTTCTGTGTTCCAGTCTCCCCAGTCTGCAGTACAGTGGTTGGCTGGAACTGCAGGCTCCTCAGAAGCTAGACTAGCCACAAGTCACATCCACGCTCCCTTGGGTTGTTGGCCGTATTCATTTCCTTGTGCCTGTGGGAGGGAGTCTTCTTTTTCTCCCACCCATGATTCCTTGCAATGTAGGCTTTCCCATCATGGCTGCCTACTTCGTGGGAGTTTATTTTCAAAGCCAGCAAAATAGAAAGGGTCTCTGACCTCAGGAAGTGCTCAGTTCCTTTGATTAATTCAGACCCATAGAGGATAATGGCCCTTTTTTTTAAAATTTTATTTATTTATTTGTCAGAGAGAGAGAGAGCGAGCGAGAGAGCAAGCACAGGCAGACAGAGTGGCAGGCAGAGGCAGAGGGAGAAGCAGGCTCCCCACCGAGCAAGGAGCCCAATGCAGGACTCAATCCAAGGGCGCTGGGATCATGACCTGAGCCGAAGGCAGCCGCTTAACCAACTGAGCCACCCAGGTGTCCCGATAATGGCCCTTTTAATTAACTAAAAAATCAATGGATTTTGGACTTTCGTTACATCTGCAAATGCCCTTCACTTTTTAAAGTGGAATATTTCATAATTATAAAATGCTTATTTCTTCATGAAGATATGTTTCCTAATTGTGTATATGCTTAATAATAGATCTTTAAATATGCAAATCTAAATCTTATAGAAATTAAAGGAGGAACAGTGATAGGTTTCAGAACAACCAACCTAAGGAAAGCAACACGGTTACAAAGTAACTGGTACTCTAACACATGCTGATGGGAATGCAAACCCTTGAAAAGCATCATGGTTACTGTCACATGGAAGCAAACAGCATTTTACCAAGCACTCCCACTACCAGCTGTCAAGCCAAGAGAAATGACTATCTATGTCCACACAAATATTTTTATATGAAATGTTCATATGAGCATTATTTATGGTAACCCCAAACTGACAGTAATGAAATGACCTTTAACTGGAAAATGGATAAACAAATCATGACAGTACCATCTAATGGAATATGACTAAACAATAAAAAGAAGCAAACTATTTATATAGACATCGATACAGATTAATGCAATATCTTCATATTAAATTAAAGAAGCTAGCTACAATACAAACACACAAAACAAACCAAAACAAAAACCCTGCATCTGTATGATTGCATTTACATGACGTGTTGCAGAAGTCAAAACTATGAAGATAAGAATTACACAGTGGTTGCACTGGCTAGGCATGGAGGGAGGTGTATGGATGGATTACAAAGGTTTCAGGAGAATGTTTTGTACTGTTGGAACGTTTGGGGCTGATGATCCATTGTTTCAACTGTGGTGATAGTTACAAAACGATGTACATGTACTGAAATTCACTGAAATGTCCCCTTAAAACAAGTTCATTGTACTCTGTGCAAATTATTTATCAATATGTTTGGTATAAAACAAGTTAGGGACTTTTGGAAGGCTAATTTATTTTTTCACCTCACTTCACTGGGCCATGATTTTTGACATGTGCTTATAGCAGTCCTTCCTTTAAGCATCCTTAATTTGTTAACCTGTGAAATATAAGAAAAAAATTACAGGATAATCCTTTGTCTTTATAAATACCATTACATAACTCATAGGTAGGAAACTTCATGCATTCAGTATTTTAAATGATTCTTACTATGGAATTATAGTTTTCAAACTTTTTAATATGAGACATTTCCGTTTTAATGTTATACTAAATGTAGAGTCCTAAACAAAGAGAAATAGTGTTTCTAACATTGCTACAAATACATTAACATTTCCACAAGCTAATTGGGAAACATATTGCTTGATATTGGTTATACCATCTCAAAGCAATCATCTAACATCTTTTATGTTTTATAGATGGAGAAAGGGATATTAACTCATTTTCACTAGAGCTTGGTATGAGTCTTGAGAAACTGAAAAACTTGTATAAAAAGTCAATTTACATGTTTACATGATAAGGGCTTGTTCTAAAAATTTAAGTTTGTAAAATGTCTCTATGCCTTAGTTTCTTTACCCATGTTCCAAGTACTTTGCAAATATTACAGCCCTACTCAAAATTTGTCATTGCTAGTCATATAAGACTAAATCCCTTAGCTCATAATTTGGAGAAGTGTACAGTTAGACCTCAGTCTCATTCTGAACCTGTCAGTTCCTCCAGTACCTAGTTTAGTAGATCTATGATGTGCCAAACTCATGTTAGAATTTCTTACACATTTCTCATTCAGCCCTACAAAGTATATATCATAATTCCATTTTAAAGATAAGGAAACAGACTCAATGAGTTGACTTGTTCCAATATGATAGAACAAGTGTGTTGCATGGAATAGAGAAATGGCGGAGCAAGGAATAACATATAAGACTTTTTGAGAGTTCAAAATGTTCCTAGTAGAGGACATAGACTTTTAAACAAACACACTAAAATCACAGTTACTCTAATGCACAAGACATAGTGGTGATAGAAAGGCTAGAGTATTTAATTCTAATTGAGGGTTAGGGTTAGGAAAGGTGTCACAATAGTGGATTTGCTTCCACTAGTCTTACAGCATGAGTAAGGCTTTCATGGGCACAGAACTGTGCATATGTGAACTTGATAAAAGAAACCACAAAATTTTATAAATTACATGGTAATTTTTGGGTGTTTAGCAACCTGGCTGTAAGAGCACAGGACACAATGTAGAGGGTTAGGAGTGATGTAAGAGCAGGAAAAACAAAAGGCAAAAAAACTGTGAAGATAGTGGACTAGGTATAGTCAAAGAAAATGGAGAGAAAGGATTACAATTTCAACTAGAGGAGTCAGTGATTAAAATGGTGGCTAGTACAGAAAATGATATTGCCTGTTTTATTGCTCTTTGAAAACAAATGCTGGCAAGAATGAGGAAGAAAAATAGTTGTCAGTGTGTATCTGTGCTCTTATGAGTTTTAGGGGGATATAATTCAGTCCATAATTTGAAACCTTAACCTCCAACATGACTATACGTGGAGATAGGGCCTTTAAGGGGATAATTAAGGTTAAAGGAAGTCATGGGATGGGGCCCTAATCCAGTAGGATTGGTGCCATCATAAGAAGAATAGATACTGGGAGTACATGCACAAAGAGGAAAGTCCATATGAGGACACAGAAGGAAGGCAGCCATTTGCAAGTCAAGGAGAGAGGTTTTACCTGCTGATACCTTGGTCTTATATTTCCAGCCTCCAGAACAGGGGGAAAATAAATTTCTGTTGGTTAAGCCAGTCCACGCTATTCTGTGTTGGCAGACCTAGCTGACTAATACACACACATACTGTGATCATTATTTTTTTAAATTTCTATATACATTCTATGATTATCTTTATATAATTTTTAAGATGAACGAATCGTCCTCGAGCTATCATTATGTCTTTTACAACTCTGTACATTTCATAGGCATCCTATGTAGGAATAAAGTAAGAGGAAAGGCTAGAGAGAATGGAAAAGAGCAAATACCAGCTGGGTATTTCCTGTTTTAATGAAGACAAAGTAAACCTCTTAAAACTCCAATTTGTCTTACTAAGCTGAACTCCATCTAGTATTAAAAGCTGAAAGAGAGTCTGAAGTTCCACCTGAGTTCGGTGGGCAGAGCCTTTGTGGTCTGATGCTTATGACAGTGTGTATCAGGGAGCGGGCATGCAATAAAGAAATACATGTGGATAAATGAATAAATGAAGTATCTTGCCCCCTGGAACAAAAAGAGAAAAAGCCCCCTGTTCAGCAAGAACAAGGAAGAATGAACCTTGTATATATTATTAGCAGTAGGTCCCATATATTTCCTTTCTTCTCTTTCATTTTAAACACTATGATATATAATATTTTGGATCGTCATGTATGCCTAGGTATTTGTAGTACAAGGTAATGAGAAGCCAGCCTGCTTCCAATCTCTCACTCATTTTATGGAAGATAAAATCAAGGTCTACAGAAATGATGTGTTCACAGAAACACAACTAGCTAATGACAGTCCTGGGAGAGGTTTCACACTGGAGTGTGCAGACCCCATATCATCCTGTGAAGAATAGGAAAAATGTGTATATCACTCTAATCCAAATAGCAGTATACCTCTCATTTCTTCTCGTCTACTTAACTGGAAAATTGAATTTCCTTATCTTTAGCTTGCCAAGTGTCCTTGATTCCCTTTCTAGTTTCCCTGTGCATTGGTGTGTTGTACTCAGGGAAGAACTGTGCTTCACATCTGCAACCATCTTGGGCTATGTAATAGAGATCTTCTTGTTGTTGTTGCTGTTGTTGTTGTTGTTCTTTAGGGGAGTGTGTGTGTGTGTGTGTGTGTGTGTGTGTGTGTGTTTTCTTACATCTCTTGCTATTTCAGTTTTCATCTGTCAGCAATATTAAGGATCTGAGAGATATTGTTGAGAATTATTTGCTTATTTTGACTTGGTCCTCTGAGCCCTAGTATTTTGTAAATATCAAAATGGAAATGTGAGTTCTATACATTATCCTATGGGAAGTTCACTAACTAGATTTACGATACTGTTCATTTCCTGTTATTACTTGCATCAAGCCTAGTGGAAGGATCTGTTGGGTGATAACCGGAAGACAGTTTCTAATTAAAATTTGGATTATAACAAAAGCTTCAGTTACAATTAGTAGAAAATATATATTTGACTTGAAAAACACTGAACAACTAGAACTTCATATATATATATATGTATATATATATATATATGATGAACAAACATAATGTGACTTATGCCATCATTTTATTTCACAACTTTCAGTTTAGCAGGAATATGTAAAGGATTTTTACTCCCGTAAAATTTCTTACAGGAGTAAAAATCCTTTAAAAGGGTGTATAAGGATTTTTTAGACCCTTCCTCCAAAAGAAGACAAGTTATTTTAATATGATACTTCTGGAGATATTCAGTATCTTCTTTAGTGAAGGCAGGAAAAACTTAAGTAAACTTTCCAGCCTGTTTTCCTTGCTAGATCTGCCATTTGTTCATACAAATTTGGGGGAACAAGATTTATCTGATGTTTTGGCCCCACTCTCCCCACATTCCACTGTGTACAATATCATCAGTGAGTCCAGCATTTAATACCAAGTAGGATATGGTATTAAAGAGCAGCTCAGTATTATTCCAAGAGGATATTGTAATCTGAGAGTTTGATATGTTGTAGGGCAACAAAGATGGGGCTTAGGCTACCTTTCTAATCACTGCAAGTGGCTGGCAAACCCCAGTCTACTATGGCATTTTTCCTCTAAATAGTGCTCATTAAGATAGGTGAATAGCTTTCAGAGCACTTCCTATAGAAGTACATTTTTCTAGATGTACATTTTTTAAAAGATTTTATTTATTTATTTGACACACACAGAGAGAGAGATCACAAGTAGGCAAAGAGGCAGGCAGAGAGAGAGGGGAAGCAGGCTCCCTGCTGAGCAGAGATCCTGATACAGGGCTCCATCCCAGGATCCTGAGATCATGACATGAGTCGAAGGCAAAGGCCCAACCCACTGCACCAGCCAGGTGCCCCTAGAAGTACATTTATATGTAGCCATCATAGAGAAGACACCCCCACGTAAGCAGCCCTTTATTATGAGTAGCAAAGGAAAGAAGTGACATAGGGAAGCAAATATATGTGTGTGTGTGGGTGTGTGTGTGTATACACATGCATAGATATGTTCAATTTTCCTCTGTATTTCCTAGAAAGTAATGTTATCCCCTGGTTCAGAGATTAGAGTACCTGACAGTGGTGTAGGAGGAATTCAACTTCAGTAAAGTTGGAATGAATAAGTAATATTATGCCAGGAACTGGGAGCTGGACTCTTGATTTAATAAGGAAATTTAACCTTTACAAAAGTAGAAAATGGATGAAAAGGAGGAACTATGTACCTTTCCTTCGGAAAATATGAAATCATGTCTCTTTTATGTTTTTTTCAAAGAGAAGTTCAAGGAAAAATCTCATTGGAGGGGTTAGTGAATTTAATATTCTTCATCATAGATCATAATTCTAATAGAACACATATTCCATGTCTATTACTGATTCCAAAACCTATAAGTGGTTATGTCCAATAAGTGGTTATGTCTCTGATTATTAACCTTCCTTCACAGGTACAACCTGTAATCTCCCCGTGACCAACCTTTTCAAGTAGTATACCCCACATTGGCTCAGCTTTTCTGTATTAAAGCAAAATTTGAATATTGCTTCAAAATTTTACAGAGGTTAAATTTTGGAGAAGTCTTGAAATTATGATGCTTGTATACCTAAGCAAGTGCATGTTTTAAATTCACGTCTTAAATGCTTTGAACTACAAGCCTTGAAATCCTGTGTGTGCCGTACCTGTATGCCTGTGTGTGTGTGTGTGTGTGTGTGCACGCACCCAGTGGTGAAAAGCACTCAAGTGAGTATGGATGTTAAAAGTCAAACAGTGTTGAAACCAAAAACTGAAAGATTGATTGATTGATTGATTGAAACTTCCACAGTAGGGGGCACCTGGGTGGCTCAGTTGGTTCAGTGTCTGCCTTCTGCTCACAACCTGAGCATTCTGGGATGGAGCCCCTTATCTGGCTTGCTGCTCAGTGGGGAGCCTGCTTCATTCACCCTCTTCCCTGTCCCAGCTCATGCTTTCTCTCTCTCTCTCTCAAACAAATAAATATTTTTTTTAAAAAAAAGCTCCAAGAAATGAAATTAAAAAAAAAAAAGTAAAAAAAAGCTCCAAAATAAAGCATACAGCAGAACCTAACTGATAGCATTAAAATAAATATGGTCAGAAATCTATGTGAATAGGCATCACTAAGAAAACTAAGCTTCTATTTTTGTTCTAATATCAATAACTCATTATCATTATACTTATTAAAATTTGTACATTATTTTATGCTCAAATTTATTTATAAACAATAAAAGACTAGAATATAACAGGATGTGATTTACCAGTCTTTGAAAAAATAGGATTCTTGCATGTTTACTGAAAAATAGTTCTAAACCTCAAAACTTCATAAGAATATATATTCAAGGATGTATATGTTTAGGAAGAAGCATTATTGTTTTAAGGTATGTAAATTTTATTAGATGATATTTTTGATTGATGGGTCTCAGAAGAATCATTTTGTTTTAAAATTATAGCAGAGAAATTTCAAAACACACACACTTTTTCTTAAAAGCACAAGAAAATAAGTTCTATTAAAATTCCTTTTGCATTTCCACATGAAAGTAAAAACATAATAGCAATAAACTTCACATTTTAGAAGTTAGTGACATATAGACTTGCAGAGCCGAAGAGACCAATTAAACAGATTTCACCCTCATTTCCTCTGCTCCTGTCAGCTCTATTTCCAAGAAGTAATAGAGAAATTCCAAACTGTTAACATTTTATAGAGCTCCAGGAAAGACTATTTTCTGTAACTTTGCTCCACATGCTCGTAATATCTAGGAGAGAGGAGAAGAAGCAATAGGTACGGGAAGGGCTAAAGAGGATGATTATTTTGCTAGGGCCCTACAACCAAGTATCAAAGACTGGGTGACTTAAACAACAGGCATTATTTTCCTCATGATTCTGGAGGCTGGAAGTCCATGACCAATGTGTCCACAGAACTGTTTGTTCCTGAGGTCTTTGTCCTTGGCTTGTAGGTGGCCATCTTCTCTATGTGTCTTCAGTTGGTCCTCCCTCCGTGTAGGTCTGTATCCTGCTGACATAAGTTATATTGGAATAGGACCCGTCCTGATGATCTCATTGATGCTCATTACCTCTTTAGAGATCTCCAAGTCAAGTCACATTTGATGTACTGGACGTTAGGGCTTCAACATATGAATTGGTGGGGGACACAATTCAACCTTTTTAGGGAAAAGATCTCAGGTGTGATTTGGCCAAGAAAGCTCACAAAACAGAAAGGCTTATATGGATTTATCAGGGTTCTATGGTTGTAAACAATCTCTTTGCCTTCAAACATCTTTAGTAAAATGCAAAAATACGAAATTCTTGGTGGGACTAGATTTCCTATTGGAGGTTCAAGTCATTTAAATTTAGGTTGATATGATGCCTAAAATGAGTCAGTTTCTGACTTTGCAAGAATCAGTGACATAGGAGTTAAAACATGATTTTGGTAAAGAAATTGTGTTTCAGGCGCCTGGGTGGCTCAGTGGGTTAAGCCTCTGCCTTCGGCTCAGGTCATGATCTCAGGTCCTGGAATCGAGCCCTGCATAGGTTTCTCTGCTCAGCGGGGACCCTGCTTCCTCCTCTCTCTATCTCTCTGCCTGCCTCTCTGCCTACTTGTGATCTCTCTTTCTCTGTGTCACATAAATAAATAAAATCTTTAAAAAAATTATGAGTTTCATGGTTTGCTGACATCATGTTAGGAAGTTTGCTGTTATACTTTTGTTGCCCTTACTCATTCTTTCTCTCTTTATTTACATTTTCTTCCTAACAATTTCATCCCTAAAAAAGGTGGTCAGGTCTGAATACCTTCTCTCTCGATATTAAAAGAACAAATATAGTAGTAATTTTGTCCTTAAAACTATATCACTATTTAAAATATTTAAAACTGGTGGCATCTCATTACCTGATTTCAAGCTTTACTACAAAGCTGTGATCACCAAGACAGCATGGTACTGGCATCAAAACAGACACATAGACCAATGGAACAGAGTAGAGAGCCCAGATATGGACCCTCAACTCTATGGTCAAATAATTTTCGACAAAGCAGGAAAAAATATACAGTGGAAAAAAGACAGTCTC
>PISX010019110.1:0-38898 GCA_004024625.1 Mellivora capensis
CCCCCCCCCGTCGCGCGTGGTTCCGCCCGGCCCCGCCCCAGGCCCCGCCCAGCGGAGGTACGCGTGCGCGGTCGTGTTTGCGGCGGGGTCGTGAGGAAGGCGGCGGCGGGTGAGTGCGGGAGCGGTGCGCGACCGGGGAGCCGGGGCCGAGCGGGTCACGGGGCCGCGCGGGCGGGGTGGGCCTCCTCTCCGCCGGGGCCGGGCCGGCGCGCCCCTCCGGTGCTGGCCTGTGTGGGTGCGCGCGGCCGGAGCCAGGCCCCGGCTTGGACTGGGCGGCGGGGACGCGCAGGCCAGGGCTCCAGCCGCCCGGGGTGCGTGTTAGTCCTGTGCAGGGGAGCGGCCCCGCGCCCGGGGAGCCCTGTGCAGGGGAGCGGCCCCGCGCCCGGGGGAGCCCTGTGCAGGGGAGCGGCCCCGCGCCCGGGGAGCCCTGTGCAGGGGAGCGGCCCCGCGCCCGGGGAGCCCTGTGCAGGGGAGCGGCCCCGCGCCCGGGGGAGCCCTGTGCAGGGGAGCGGCCCCGCGCCCGGGGAGCCCTGTGCAGGGGAGCGGCCCCGCGCCCGGGGAGCCCTGTGCAGGGGAGCGGCCCCGCGCCCGGGGAGCCCTGTGCACGTCCGTGCTGGGGGTCCGGCAGGGGCCGGGCCGCAGCTGTGAGCCTTCCGGGAGCAGCTTCCAGGCCCTGTTTTCTGTGCCGGTTCTTGCTGCGCATGAGGCGCGGGTGGGAGCAGAGCAGTCCCGGACGGGGCAGTCTGCGGGCCAGAGGAAAGGCCCTGTACAGGAGGGTTGATTCACGGGGGAAACTGAGTCCCAGCCTGCGGGAAGGTGGCCTGTGCGCGCTTGGTCCGTTTTCTGGGGGAGACGGGAGTTCGTATTGAGTGAAGTGTTGGTGCCAGCAGCGGACTGAGCCCAGAGCAGTAGTGCGCCCCCGAGCTGCCTTGGGGTGCAGAGTTTAGTTTTGTGTTTTTACGCTGCTCGTGGTTCCTAAGTTTTGTTCCGTGAGTCTCTGCTTCTTCGGTTTGGGAAGAGATACTTCTACACACCACCAAGGCACAGTTCCCAAAACGTTGCAAACGTAATTCTCAGGCAGACGCGGAGCCCACATCAGTCACTTCGATCTCGGGAAGGTGGACCCGGCAGGAAGACCAGGCCAGTCAAGCCGGGGAAGGGAGGGAGGGCCCGGATCAGCTCGTGGGGCTCACGGGCGCGGGTGAAGCCGCAGCCTTTGCACTGGCTCTTTCTCCCTGGGCGGAGAGGGAGGTTCCAGCCCCTGGGTGTCATCCTTGGACCTACCACCCCGCCGGGCGACATGGCCGGTCCGCAGGGGGCAGTGATCGTCACCTCGCATAGCCTGGTGAGCCTCAGGAGGTGGACAGGAAAGGCGTGCAACCTTCCTTCCTCTTTTTTCCTTCATTCCCAAGTTTTAATCGGTTACCGCGGTCTGGTACAAAAATACTGGTGTCCGTGACAGTAGCTTTAGCCCTCCATGAACTTGCCTTTGGGTGTCGGATGGAGCTGCTGGGGTCCCGGTAGCGGCAGGTCCCATCCCTGGAGATGCGGCCGCCGGGTCGCCACAGCCCTGAAACTCTCACTCAGGAATTCTTTTTAAAAATGCCTGGTTCCATGCAGTGCATCAGCTTGATCCAGTAAATCTTACACAAGAAAGAAAGACGTGGTTTGTAGGTAGATTTTTCACAAAGACAGCGAAGGTCCTCAAAGTCGGGAGTGGGACTCCTGGCCCTCCAGGAGCCAGTGCCTTTCGGCTGCCGCTCTCCCACCACGGAGAGGCAGAGCTGGAGTGCCCAGGCCCCGGGGCCTTCCACGGAGAAGCCTGAGTATGAGCCACTGGGCGTCCTGGGGTGGCCGGGAGGGAGCAGCGACTCTGAGCTGTGACGACGCCTGCACTCCAGGCCACGTGAGAAGCCCTCCCACCTCAGGGACGGGCATGCAGCAGCGGTACAGCGGTGTCCCCCGTGCCATCTGGAGGATGCCGTCAGGGAGTGTGGTCCGGCTGGCAGGCTGATAGAAGACCAGAGGAGGAGCGCCACTCTGTCCCACCCTGTCTGCACCGCCTTTCCGGAACAGAGCTTGGCTGGTGCTGTGGGTGCAGGGGTTCGGGTAGCATTGCGACGCTGTGGAAGGGACAGCAGTACCTGCCCAGGGCTTGGGGAGGCCGACTTGCTGCCCCAGCTGGGTCCCTGCAGGTGCCTGTGACCCTCGGCCTGGCCATGGTCGCTTGGTGGCTCCCCTCACTGGAGCCTCCCGGCCCAGCTCAGCAGACCCCAAGACACCCATGGTGCCGGGTGAGGCTACTCTAGCACCGGCTGCTGGGAGACACCATGTGGCAGCTTTGCTGGAGCCCGTGAGGTCAGGTTTGGAGCCAGCGTGGGGATCAGAACAGGGAGAGAAGGGGGGTGTTGGTGAGCTGTCCCTGTTTCTCTCACTGGTGCGTCCGTGCCAGCTCCAGCCTGTCTGCGGCTCTGTGCTTACATCTGAGATCGTCCCAGAACGCTGTCCAGGAGGCTCGCAGACCTGGCCGCCAGCCGCAGCTGCACCATGTGCCCTTCGGAGCCCGAGGCTTTTCCTGGGTTCCTGAGCCCTGCTGCCAGTCCCCATTGCCCAGGGCAGTGCTTACACCACCCACAGCCTGCTTTATGTGGGCCTCCCCCTGATCCCTGTTCCTTCCGTCCTTGCCTCAGGGTCGCACTGTTAGGGACTCGAGCACGTGTGGCTGCAGGAACGAGCCTGTGCTCCAGCCTCATCCTAAGCACTCAGGAGCCTGCGTGGTTGGCGAGCGGCCACCTGCCCCATAACTGCCCAGGACAGTGCACGGGGGCTCCCCTCCGGAGCATCGGGTCCCCTCCTGTCCCCGTGCTGCTGGGTGGGGAGCAGGAACGGCAGGAGGGGCAGCAGGAGACGGGGGCTCACAGGGGCCTGTTTTCAGGGTTTCTCTCCAGCAGGATAATGCGATTTAATTGTATCTGCTCGCTTGTCAAACCGCTAAGGCATATGGGACACAGGTTCTGCTAGCCTGGTTTGGGAGAAGGAAGATACTAACCCATCCCACGCCGAGTCCATGGTTTCTGTGACCAGATGGGGACCGGAGACCATGCCAGCCTAGTGGCTCTGCACCTGCCGCAGGAACCTGGCCACGCAGACCGTCACTCCAGGGTGGTCAAGGCAGAGTCTGGAGGTGGGCCCCGTCCCGGGCGTGTTGCACAGGGAGGGGAGACACCTGCCCTTGGCAGAGCCTATGCCAGTGATCTGCGTGCCGCAGGGACCGGAGCTCCGAGGTCCCTGACAGGTGCCGATCCAGTCTAGAACAAGGGAGCTGGGCCTGGGCTCGCTACGGAAACTGGAAACAAAAACTAAATGACCTAGTGCGGTGTGTCTGGCACATAATAGGCACCTTGTGTTAGTAAGCACTGTCCCGCGGTCCTGCGTTTCTGTGTACACCTTCTCTCATCAGAAACACGTTTTCTTAGTGCCTGAGTAGTGGAACCAAGATCAGAACCCACTGTTTGTGTTCCTTGGGCCCTGGCCCCCCAGAGTCCCTCACTCCCGACCTGGAGCTCCCTGAATAATGCCTGTCCTGGCCGCTTCCGCTGGGGCGAGCCTGAGTCCTGGAGTCACGGGGCCCCTCCACTTTCAAGGCCGAGGCGCCCCAGGAGTTAGATGACTTGGCTAAAAGCACATTGATGCAATCATGGCGAAGTAGGACCTGTAGCCCGGATCTTGTGACTGACTCGGGGAAAAGTGCAAGAAGCAGTCTTGGGCAGAGTCCGTATTTTCGCAGAGCTGATGGTTCTGCCAGGGCAGCCTTGTACTGATCACTGTGCTCCCAAGCCCTGGAGATGGTTGGCCGGAAGCGGCTCGGCACCTGTAAATGTCATAGTCCCCTCTCTCGTGGGTGAGCCGGCGATGTACTGCAGAACCAGATTGTTCTGGCTGCTCCTACGGGGCAGGTGCAGCTGCAGGAGGGCACGGAGCAGAGGCTCCGGAAAACCAAGGTCAGCATGCTCGTGGTCCTAGAGAGGAAGGCACGCCAGGCCAACCCCGTGCTGGGCCTCCCCAGGGGAAGCACTAGGTCCGGAGGCAGGGGAGGACTGAGACCATGACCTTCGATGGGGTTTCCATGGGATGGGCAGGCAGGACAGGGTGAATGATTCGGGACTGGCTGCTTTGAACAGTTTCGGTGGCTTCGGGCGATGGGGGTGGCAGCCTGGGATGATCTAGGCAGAGGAACGCTGCTCCTGGTGTGGACGTGGGGAGGCTGGGCAGAGGGTGCTGCACCTGGTGTGTTGAAGGTGGGGGAGGCCAGGCTCTGATGGGTCTGTTCCCTGCTTTGCTGTCCCCTAAGAGTGGGCTGGGCCTGGGCGGGCAGTCTCCCAGGCAGGGAGGTTTTGAGATGTCAGAACATCCAGGGGGAGAGATGTGCACACACCTGTGCACAGGTACCCAGAGCCAAGCGCTCTTGCCAACCTGTACAAAGTCAGCGAATGAGTGTGGTCTCATCTTTTCTCCCTGAATCAGACTCCTGCTCCCAGAGAGCCAGCCTACTTCAGAGGTCGTGGTCACTGAGAAATAGGAAAACGAACACTTCCGTGACTTTGGCCTTTGATCCTAGGACCATTATCAAATCCAGGCGTTCAGTGGTTAGAAATGGTTCCTTTGTAGTTTGAGTTAAATGAGCGAGTACTCTCTGCATCCTGACTAGTCATGGTGACCGTTTGGGCAGAAGAGCCGTTTTGCTGCTTTTTGCTGAATAGTCCCAGATCGACAGCTGGTCTAATGCTTGTGGCTCTAGGCTCCCCTCAACATGGTGTCTCCTGAGGTCAGAGAGTCATGGCTGCGCTGTGGGCAGCCCAATTGTCCTCAAGCCTGCTCGTCATTCACCAGATGTGGGGGACAGCCCTCGGCTCCCCGGGGAAGTGCCCCGTGCGGCATGCCCCTGCAGAGCTGGGGGGACCCAGGAGGAGCCTGCAAGCCAGGCCTCCGAGGCCCCTTGGTGAGCCCCTGATCCTGGGGTCCCCTCCCTGAAAGTCCGACATAGGGAACTTGTTTGGAAGATTCGAGACTCTGGTGTTCACACTTTTACAAACAAAACATGTCCAAACTTAGGTAAATTTGGTGAGCGTAATTTGAAATCTGTGCCAATGTTCAGTGAGTGCTTCTTGAGCTCGTTCTCTGTGCCGAGTGCTGGATCAGGCAGTGGGGGCGCAGAGATGCACAGGTGGGCACGGCTCTGGGCTCCGAGCGCTGCTGGTCTGGGGGAGGCTGGGGTCCCAGCAGCGGTGGTCAGAGCGCGTGTCTAGATACAGTAGTGGAGGGGCCGGAGAGTGGGTGGTCTGTGGCACTTGCTCTGGTCTGAGAGGGCTTCTGGAGCAACGGCACGGATGCTGAGATCTGAAAGGTGAGAGGGGCTGACGGGTGGGGCAGGTGACGGACTCTGAGGTACGGGACCCAGGAGGAGCAGAAGCCCAGAAGTAATAAGGGAGACGGGCTCCCAAGGAAGCAGAAGCCTCAGTAGGGCAGGAGTGGGGAGTGGGGTGTAGCGTGGGGTCCTGAAAGCGCCGGGCTCAGACTTGACCGGCCAGGAGCACAGACCTGCACGACGTTCTTCCAGGGGTAACCGGGTCCGTTCTTGTCACCCCTACGACAGCTGTCTTCTAACACGGAGGCAGGACACTTCTTAATGCTCCCGGAAATCGGATTTGAGGTTCCTGTTCACGTGATCTCCAAGTTTTGTCGAACCTGCGTGGGGATAGGAAGACGGTTGGTTTTGAGAGGAAATAGTTCATGGTTCTGGGCATTGAAAGAATGAACTTTTGTGTTTACGTTGTTACGGAGAATAGTCAGCATTTTCAGTTGAACGTATTTCTTGATGAGTAAGCACGTTCGTGGTATTTTCTCTTCCTGTAGGCAGCCATTGGTAGGGGAACAGGGGTTTTGGAAACGAGGCAGCGATAATCTCTACCCACAGCCCTTGGGTCGCGTGCCCCGGTCATGTTTTTATGGGTGAAGTGGAGGGAGTCGTTTCATGGCCAGAAGTGGAGTTACTTGAGTTGGAGAGCTGCACACGGCCCTGCCGGTGCTGTGGTCCAGGGAGGGAACCCGGCAGCGAGCCTCCGGGAGAGCAGTTTCCGTGGTCCTTCCTGCTGTCCATGGATGGGCGTGCGCGGCTGCCCTCACCCCCTCTGATCTGGGCCCCGTGCGTGCTTCCCGCGGGGGACCAAGGGTAGACTTGGTGCCATGTGGCAGGTCAGCAGGTGAGATCAGGGACGCAGGCTCTCCTGGGGTTATGGTAAGGGCCGTGCTCGCGATGGAGCGTCTGTGAGCGCCTGCCACAATCCGCGGGTGTGGGATGCGGGGCTGTGGTGCGTGGCCATGCCCCCGCCGGCACCGTAGGTGCTGGCAGCCTTCCAGACTGCAGGTGACCCCGGCCGGGAAGCTGCAGCGGAACCAGCAGCCACGTGACTGAATGCATGTCACCCCCGGGGAGTGTGGCGTGACCCTGGGTGGGCCCATGGCTGGGTCTGGGATGGTGCATGCTGTTGGCTCTGCTCCTGGCCTCGTGCGGGGCCCCGAGCAGGGTTCTCTTGGGGGTGTGTGCCTTCAGTTACGGGGAAGAGGGTGTGGAAATCCTCACAACAGCAGCGTGTCTCTTGCGCTGGAGGGGGCTGTGGGCTCGCTCCTGCCTCGTCCACGTGGAGTGACCTGTTCTCTCTGCAGGTTTCCGTGAGTTCATGCGGACCGCCGAGGCCCCCACACCGACACCGTGTTCCTGGAACGCCCATGGTAGACTCTGCGAGGAAGATGACTCCTGGGAGCGAGGGGGGAACGGCAGAGAGTGTCTTCGACCTGGACTACACATCCTGGAAGGTCCGCACCACGCTGGCGGTCGCCGGCTTCACCTTCTACCTGGGTGTCTTCGTGGTCTGTCACCAGCTGTCATCCTCCCTCAATGCCACGTACCGCTCTCTGGCATCCAGAGAGAAGGTCTTCTGGGACCTGGCGGCCACGCGCGCCGTGTTTGGCGTTCAGAGCACCGTGGCGGGCCTGTGGGCCCTGCTGGCGGACCCTGTGCTGCACGCCGACAAGGCCCGCGGCCAGCAGAACTGGTGCTGGTTCCACATCACCACGGCCACCGGCTTCTTCTTCTTCGAGAACGTGGCGGTTCACCTGTCCAACGTGCTCTTCCGCACGTTTGACTTGTTCCTGGCCGTCCACCATCTCTTCGCCTTCTTTGGCTTTCTGGGCTCCGTGGTGAACCTGGGAGCCGGCCACTACCTGGCGATGATCACACTGCTGCTGGAGGCCAGCACCCCCTTCACCTGCGTGTCCTGGATGCTCTTAAAGGTGAGCATTCCCGGCGGGACGCCGGGGCCTGGTCTGTGGCGTGCCTGGACGACGGCTCCGTGGGCGCTGCGCTCCGCGGTCCCCCCAGACTGAGTCGCAGTGTCAGAGTCCGTGGGGAGCTCCTCCCGGCTGAACTCTGTGTCCCTCACTGTGATCGCTGTGGATCTCACGGGCTCCCAGCCCTGCCCGGGGGTCAGTGTCCCCCGCCTCCCTCGCACCCGGCCCGGGCAGCCATGTGGTGGTCCGTGCATCCGCCGCAGGGACCCGGGTTGGGGGTGCATCTTAGCCGTGGCGAATAGCGCTGCTGTGAGATCGGGAAGCACTCGACACTCCTCGAGGTCCTGGGGGCAGGTGTTGTTTGGGGAGAGTGCTTGGAAATGGGATGACCAGGTGATGGGGTGGTTCTCGGAGATGCTGACCTGCGTGCTCTCCTGCCCCCGGCTGCCCCCTCCCATGCCCGCGACATTTGCCAGTCCTGGTGTCTGCGTGCTCGCCCACCCTGGTCTCCTGCATGTTATGGATTCGGGCCATCCTGGCCGCGTGTGGCGGGCCCCCGGTGGCTTCCATTTGCTTCTCCCTGGTGATCGGTGCCCTTGGACACTTCCATGCGACTGTGGGCCGTGCACGTGTCTCCTCCAAACTGTCCGCGGCCTTGTGCCGTGTTCGAACCAGAGGTTTCTTTCTCCTCGTGCTCTGTAGTCCTCTTCCTGCGGTGGAGAGCCGCGTGTTCTGCTCATGCGGTCTGTGGGTGCCTTCCCCCCACTGGGGCCTTTCAGCTCCACGCGGTCTGAGTTTACTCGTCTCTCTCTCGCCTGTGCCCTTGGTGTCGTGCCCGGGCAGTCGTTGCCCAGACCAGCGTCGTGAAGCTCTGTCCCCGTTTCCTTCCGGGACTGCTAGTGTTCGGTCTTCGTGTGAGCTTTCAGCCCATCCTGACTGTAGCATCTGGTAGGAACATGGCCCAGTGTTCCCAGTACCACCGTCGGAGGGACGGTCCTTTCCCTGTTGTAGGTTCTCGGCCCCTTCGTGGCCGACGAGCTGAGTGTCCGTAGTGGACTTTCTTCCGGGCTCCGGCCTCGGTGCCCGCGTTCCCGCCGGCGCCGTGCTGTTGGGAGCAGCTCTGTAGCACAGTTCGAACTCAGGACGTGTGGTGCCTCCGTGTGTTCTCTCTCAAGGCTCAGATGACCGTGGGTGGTTTTCTGCAGTTTCCTGTGAATTTTAGAATGGTTTCTGCTGTTTCCCCAGAGAGCGCCATTGTGATTTCGGTACAGACGCCGTTGAACTGGGGTCCGTGTTGATGAGCCTTTTAGTAAAATTTCCAGTTCCTTTACTGTGTTCTCAGCTCCTTGATTTCCTTTTGGAATTTTTTTTTTAGGCATCTTCTTTCTCTGCTGAACTTCTCATTTTGTTCGTGCGCTGTTCTCGTGACTTCGGTGACCTGTATCTTCGTGACAGTTACGCATCCTTCTCTGTCGGATACATTTACGCCTAGTCCCTTGGGGTCAGCTTTTGGAAGTGGACCTTGGCCCGAGTCTGTGCTTGCCCGAGGCCGTTGTCTGTGCATCAGACAAAGCCGGCCCGTCTCTCAGGCTCCACATGCTGTCCTCGTGCAGAAGCCAACTCCGCTGGTCAGCCCGGCCGGAAGTCCTGGGCTCTCTGCTGGCTCTGTCCCTCCCGGGGGATAGCGGGCCACTGGGCCGTGTGCCCCTCTGTGTGGAGCTGGAGTGGGGGTGCGGAAGCCGCGGGGTCTGCCAGCCCAGCCACTGCCTCTTTTCCTGCGGGCTGGGGCAGCCGGACCCTGCCAGACCCGTCAGAACTCCAGGACCGACCGGACCGAGGCCAGTCCTCCCATGAACCCCCGGGAAACTGGGGTGCAGGACACATGCACCAGCTCCTCCCTCTTCTGGGGTCTCCTCCTGACCCTGTGCTGTGGGAGGGTCCCTCCCCTCCGTGTTGAGGGTGGCTCATGGCCCCTCGCACGTAGGAGCCTCTCTCTGATTTCGGATTTGTCACAAAGCGGCTTTGTGCTGAGCCTGGGTGTCTGCGGGCGGCTGGGTCCGGCTTCCCACCCGCCGTCTCCCGGCGTCTGTCCCCGCTCCCGTGCGTGTGGCGCTGTGTCTCCAGGTGTGGTGTTGTGTTACGACCCCCCAGCGTCGGGCCCTCACACCCTCCCTTGTGCGGTGTCTGTGGCCTGTTTGTTTCTGAAAGCGTATTCTCGGAACCTGTGTGGGTCCTGTGTCCAGTCTTGATTCTCATTTTGATATCAGAACCTTCAGGTGAGACTCTTAAGAGTCTTTCTTCAGCACACGTTTCTTGCCGTCTTTTTCGGCTCACTGTTCACAGGGCGTTTTGTATAAAATGTGAAATACTGCTTTTCCTTGAGCAGATGTCTGATGCCAGCACCATGGATGGGTCAGGTCCCTGAGCACTCTGTAATGCTGTGGTGAGCTTCAGGAGAAAATCAAGAAGCGGGAAGACTCTTCGGAGCCTTCAGGTCCCCTGGGGTAGGTGGTTCAGGAATGTCGGAGTGAATTACCATGTCCGTGGGCGGACCCTTTCCACACAGCAGATGCTTGCAGGGCACAGGGCTGGTGTCTGGCCTCACCGCTGTTGGCTGGGGTGGCTCTGCCCAGTGCCGCAGGAGGACGTGCGAGCGCAGGGACGGGTACCGCAGCAAGCGGGCGGGCTGGGCAGCGCGGGCAGCAGGGGGCTGCCGGGGCTGGCCCACGAACCTGGGCAAGCGTGCTGGGAGATGCAGCGGCCGCTCCGTGGAGCCCCTGCGGAGAGCGTCAGAATGCAGGGTTGGGGATGGTTGAGGTCCTCGGGCTGTGAAGATTGGGGGAAGGTGGGAAATCGTAAATGGAGTGGAAGCCAAGCCAGCCAACCTCTGAGCGACCATGGAGGCTACCGGTCCAGCGGTGGGTCGTTGCAATAAGATCCCGTGACTCGGGAACCTCTAGTGTGTCCTGCCCATGCCCTGCGGCTTTCAGTTCTCTCCCTGTGGGTGTCCTCCCCATGGAGGAGGGGCTTCCCGAGGACGGAGCGCAGGGGTTGTGACTTCCCTGTGTTCTCTGGCCATGAGCACAGCACCAGCGTTGTGGTCGGCTGTGGTCGAAGGCTGTGCCGGACAGACAGGCTGTGGTCCTTCGGTCCTGTCCCATCTGCCCCCGTACGGCCTGCTCGCAGGGATGGGCTGGACCGCCGTGGTCAACAGGGACCTGCACCTTAGACGGGCCTGCGATGTAACGCACATGTTCAAGAAAATGGACTATTAGTTATATGGAATTCTTGTTATTTTTTGAAGGAATGTCTTAAAAGAGAAAAAATTTTCCTGTCTCGTGCCAGTCCCTAGTGGTGGTCAGCATTGAATGGTTTCACAGATATCTCTCCAGACTTGTGTGTACTCTGCCTCGGACAGGCATGGCCACCAGCCTCCGGTCCTCGGGACGAAGGCAGACTCCAGTGGCGGGTGGGCACGGGAGAGAGACTTGGTTTTGGATTTTTCTGCTGTCTCTACAGCTTACTGGGTGCTGTTTGTGCAGGATGAACGAAGGGATCTCTGTGCTCGCTTCTTAACACCCTCACGGTACTGACTCTGCCTAGCCAGCGGACCCCAACACCAGAACTGTACCCCAAGTTGGCACAGCTTAGGGCAGGTTTCTAGATGTGCTGTTTCTTGTTGAGGTTCTCCTACTACATGTAAATAAATGGGGCCTACACTACTGAAATCACTTTAAGCTTTTAATGAAGCTGCCAGAGTCGCGCACAGTCGGGCTCCCGGGTTCAGGAATCTCCCGGACCGTCAGGTCTGATTTGCTGAGATAGCAAAGGACGTGCGTGAAGACAGCAGATACCACTGGCTCTCCTCCAGCAGGAGGTTCAGGTTTGTTCTCCGCATTTCTTTCTTGACTGATCCTAGAAGGTTAGAATCAACGAACAAAAGGCCCAGGACTCAAACCTTGGGATAACATTCGCCCACAGAGGACGGGCCATGCTGTGAGTGGGGTCGCGTCGGCATCTGGGCACGTGTGCTATGCGGTGCTAGCCCCGGGAGCCAGAGCTGCACCGAGCAGGCTCTGTTCGGGCTGTCACCGGTGACTTTGTCCCTGTCCCTGCTCAGAGCACGTGGTGACATGGGACATGAGCTGACGGTGCCCGAGTTATGCTGAAGAAGGCTCAGTTTTCAAGCTTCGAGCTTTTGGAACTTAATTACTGTATGCGGACAAGTTCGTATTTGTGACGTGAACGTTAATTTAGGAAGGGCACTTTTAGCAGTGAGGGGAATAACGGAGAAGAGCCCTTTGTTCTGTGAACTTGGGGGGAATGGTGAAGTGGGACGGAGTCCGTGCTGCTCAGTGTGAAGGAGGAGTGATGGGGAGGTGGCCTCAAGGCTTGATCTGTCCTGGGTCCCCCAGAGTTTGCATACGTGAAGCCTCGTCTCTCCCACGGAGCGATCTGACTTTGGGAATGTCAAACCTTCTGCGTTTCTGTGCTAGAGGAGCGTGTACCTATGGTTTCCTTGTACAATCCCATAGATGATACACACTCTCGTTGGTAGGAATCAAGTGCTGTGCCAGCTGCAGGCGGGCACAGGGGAGGAGATGCGGCTGATGGGCCAAGCTCTGCAGGTGCAGTCCGTGTGGGGCCAACATGTGCTTTTGTTCCCATGGGAAACTGTAGCCAAGTCCAGTGGAGCTCGCCCAGGTGAGCAGAGCCCATGCATGCAGTTGGGGCCCGGTGTCCCCACCTATGTGCGTCTAGGCTGCAGCCAGTGCCACTAGTAGGGGTCAGAGGAGGGCACGTGAATGAACAGTGCACCTGTGCCAACGCTGGGTGCTGTCCATCGCCGCCTGTGGACCTGGGATGGGGCCACTTGGCAGGGTCCGTCCGCACTGTTTCTCACCAGACTGGAGCACGCTGGAGTGCTGGGGCACTTGGTTCTTGCTGATGGAGGGCTGATGGCCGTCATGGGCTCTCCTTCCGGCAGAAGCCTCGGAGAACCGTAGCCTTGCCCTCTGATTTTACAGACCAGTTAGCAGGCACATTTGGTTTTATGCTCCTGTCACGGGGCCATCAGGACTGATGAACACAGATCTCCGGGTCTCAGCTTCTTCCCTGTCCCTTCATTGTGGAGGGGCCACGCTTGTTTTGGATTGGTGCCTTGGCCCTGACTCCTGCGTGTTTATCGCTCCCACAGAGCGGGATCCACGGGAAGTGCATGGCTCTGGTCCCTCTTAAGTGGCACCAAACACAGGGTTGGAGCAAACGAAGTACTTGGTGATCATGGGAAATGCCTGCAGGGTCCAAAGGTGGCTGCGTGAGCACGGCCATGTCTGTTGCTGCAGACTCCGCGGCGGGCTGCCCGCAGGAGGCCCGAGAACCGCGTGCCCAGAGAGGGAGCGTGCTGTTGGAGGCTCCACGGGGCTTCCTGTGGCCCTTCTGTCCTCGCTTCCCGTCCTGCTCATGTTCACGTCTGCCGGAGTGGGCAGGATGCCTCTGTGGGGTGTCACACTGACGAGGCGTCAGCCGACTGGACAACATGCACGGGTACGTCTGCTCTGAGGCAGTGGACCACTCAGAGGTTTTGTGCAGTTATTTTTGGGTAAGTTCACTGTATTTCAGACAACAGGGGGTTTGTGTTTTTATTAGTTTATTTTTCCCGAGTCATCAGGCCCATGGATTCTTGTTTTCCCGGGTCAGAGCCACATGGACACGTTTTCGTGCCGTGAGAGGTCAGGAGTCCATCCTCGTTGTTTAAAAATCACCTCTTCCGGCTTGGTTTGCTGCGTCCCCTTTAGGACTTGGCAGACACACCTGAAGAGCAGCCCTTCCCTTTCCCGAGGCCACGCTCTTCAGCCCGCTCAGAGCTCCTTCTGCAAAAAAGAAGCTGTCTGCCCACCCTGGGGGGCCACCTGCGGCACAGAGCTCCTGGGGGAGGTTTTGTAGCTTGGGTTCAGCGAGACAAGGCTGGAGAGGCTGCTTTGTGGGAGGTCTGAGAGGTGCTGGAATGTGGTGTGTGGCTGTCCCGGTGCCCATCTGTCCCACTGCTGAGTGTCCTGGTGCCCAGCTGTCATGGTGCTGGTGAGGTCCCACCTTGGTGTCCACTATCTTATGGGCCATCGTCAAGTTCTCTGTTCAGTTTTGGCTACGACTCTTGGAAACTAGTTGAGTGTAAATTTAATTGTTTTAGGGAAAGTCTGCGTCTGCCTGTGTCCGTGGGCCCCTGGGGAGAAAGTGTGGAAACTCCAGGCAGGACACATGTGTCGCCCTCCACGTCCCTCCTCCCCGGTGCGGTGCTCTGGGAGCTCGTCGGTCGGTGTGCGTGGTCAGGGTTACATGTGGACTCTGTGGGGAGACTGGAGAGAAGATTGGACGCTGCTCATGGGAGGGACAGCGGGAGGGAGCGGAAGGGCCCCGCCGTCCGTGCATCCACGCGGGTGGCTCCATCCTCCAGGAACCCCCGGGGAGAGGAGGGCACGCGCGTGCGGGGCTGCAGGGACAGTGCGGAGAGCCGCGCAGGCAGAACACTGACCAGCGTGTGCTCTGTCCACAGGCCGGCTGGTCGGACTCACTGCTCTGGAGGCTTAACCAGTGGCTGATGGTGCACATGTTCCACTGCCGCATGGTGCTGACCTACCACATGTGGTGGGTGTGCCTGCGCCACTGGGACGGGCTGCTCGGCAGCCTCCACTGGCTGCACCTGCTGCTCTTCCTGGCCGGGCTCAGCCTGCTCACGCTCGTCATCAACCCCTACTGGACCCACAAGAAGACGCAGCAGCTGCTGAACCCCGTGGACTGGAACTTCGCGCAGCCCGCGCCCAGGAGCAGCCGGCCCGCCGGGGCCAACGGCCAGGTGCTGTCCAAAAAGGGGCAGTAGCCGCGGGGCCCAGACTGTGGCGCACCACGGCTCCTGCCCCCGGGCCCGCTAGCACCCCCCGCACGGCCCCCTAGACACGCACTCCGAGCCCAGCACGTTTCCGGGTCTGAGCCACCGTGGCGTGCGTGTGAATTTCCACACAGCCACCGTGTGTTCTGGAAGCCGCGCTTTGCCTCCGGGGGCGGGGTTTTGCCGTTATGACTTGGTTGTCTGCTGTGGTCTCTTCCTGCACGCCTGCCTGTGTGGGGCCCTGAGCAGCACCGAGGAGGGGTGGGGGGTGAAGGCCAGGCCATGGGCTCCCGTCTGTGGCGCTGTGGCCGCCAGTGTGGTCTTTCTGGTCACGTGGTCAGTGTGTCATAGGTCCTGTCCAGTTGTGGTGTCCCGCTTAGCTGGAGAGACCTGCCCCAGGCTGGTAGGGTGTCCTGTTTGTGCCCCTCGTCAGAGCGCCCTGCGTGAAGCGTGCAGCCCGCTGTGCACCCGCGTGTCGGGCGGTGAGCGCGCGTGGAGACCACGGGCAGGGCCCTCCACCTGGGACTGGACCCAGCCTGACAGGAATATGCGTGACAGCGAGGCTTGCAGGTCAGGGCATCTGTAGGAGGACAAGAAGTGTGGATGCACGCTCTGCGGCTCACTTGGCAAAACAAGGGAGGTGTGCGGTCATCAGGTTTGTCTGGACCGGAGGACCGTCTTAAACAGACCGAGTTGCCGGTGGGTTCTGTGGCTGGTGTTTCTGGGGGTGTCTAGGCCGGGCAGCCTTCTGCTGTGCACTGCGGGCTGGATGGCAAGGCCGGCGGCCGGCTCCCGGTGCGACAGCCCTTGCTGGGCGCCTGGAGGTGGGTCCCGAGGCTGTCGCCTTGTCTGTGCCGCGCCTGGTGGTAGTTACAGCAGCCTGGCACCTGTGTGGGAGTTCGCCAGCCTCTCTGCCTTTCCTAGACACCTGTGTCCCCGTGGCAGCGCCTCCGTCCAGGGGGGCGGCCTGCAGTGGGTGTCCATCAGGCCATGGACACAGGCACAGAGTAGGTCTGCTAAGCTGCAGTGCAGACGTTAGGAAGGTGGGGCCGTTTCAGCTCATGACACATGTGGAGAGACCCACACATGCATCTCGTTCTGGCCATGACCGTGCAATTAAAGATTTATTTTTTATCCAAAGTCCCTTAGACAAGTTTGCAAAACCCACATGTTTATTGGTCGTGGGGATGCCCGACCTGTGCTCACCCGGGACCCGGAGTTCACAGGGCCATGTCCTCAGTGCTCCTGCCTCAACTCTCCGATCAGGCTTAGGTCAAGATGTGCAATACCTATTTATCTCCTTGCAACACATGCCGTGGGGCTCAGCAGTGCCCGGCGCGCCACATCCCCGTAGAGACTGCTGGGAAGGCCTGCGCTCCTGCTGCCCGCGGTCACGCCCGGTCTCACGGAGCTGGTGTGGCTGGTGTTTTCTGACGGGATGGAGGTGTAATAAAGTAACTTAAGTTTATAGACCTGAAAGGATGTCAGTTCTTGTCTCTCGATACCGTCCACGTCCATGCAGGTCTCCTGTGTTGGGGGGATGCAGACTGATGCTCGATCTCTGCTCAAAATTTGGGTTACGGTACGAAGTATTTAGCTACTTTTCTTAAAAAGATTTTATTTATTTGACAGAGAGCTCACATGAGTAGGGGAGGGCAGGGGGAGAAGTAGGGTCCCCGCCAAGCAGGGAGCCCCGTGCGGGACTCAATCCCAGGACCCCGAGATCGTGACCTGAGCTGAAGGCAGATGCTTCACCCACTGAGCCCCCCAGGCGCCCCCACCTTCGTTTTTGTCTGATCTGCACGAGGACTTGGACCTTCCCCCATTTCCCCTTGACACCCTGCATCTTCGCGGAGATGTGGTTCTGGTGCAGGGCGAGGCCAGGGAGCCCAGGAGCTCGCCCCCCCCTACGTCAGCGCTCCCTCCGACTGGGGACACTGTGAGGGACACAGAAGCAAGCCTGTCTGTGTAGAAAGAAGCGTCTGAACCCAGTGGATGGAGGACCACGTGCCTTCACTGCCCAGGGACTGGCGGTGCCTTCCAGGGGGTGCAGCCCGTCCCGGGCTCTGCGCCTGCGTGTGCGAGGCTGAGGCCGCGAGCAGAGAGGCCCCCGCAGCTGGGGCGGCGAGCCGCGAGCGACTCGCGCATCCCCTGCGGGTGGGGGTGCACGCGGCAGCGGGAGGCGCTGGGGTCCCGGGAGTCGGGAGGGCCTGGCAGCGTCAGCTGGCCTGTCCCGGCCCGGGTGTCCGAGGGGGAAGGCTGTGCCCCTAGCGAGGACGTAGGCTCTCCAGCCTGGCCTCACGCGGAGGTCACGGGTCCCTGATGGGCGCGCACCCCTGCGCTTTCTCCTGGGAGCCAGGCTGTGGCGTTCAAGGTGGCGACACAAACCGGGTCGAGGGGGCGGAGTGCGTTTTCTCTGCCCCCGCCCCTGCTCCCCTGTTCTTGAGCGCCTTGTGGGCAGGGGGGCCGTGCCCCTGTCTCTCTCCGCAGACCCCGGGCCCTTCCGAGTGCCCCGCATGCCGCTGACGCCTGCAGTTCGGGGCCGCGGGGCTCTGCTGGGCGCAGTGCCGGGGACCCTGCAGATATGTTTTTACAGACAGACATCAGGAACCTGACCTGCCACTGGGAGACATGGGACAGCCACGTGTCCCCGGGGGCATTCTCCTCTGGTGTCGAAGCTGAGGTTGCCAACAGTCAGCTCAGGACGCAGGACGACCGCCGGCGGGTCCTTGCCCGCTGACAAAGCGACCACCGGGGCTCCTAGAGGACCGCGTCGCTGAGGGCTTGGTCTGTGTCCACCCATCCGCGTAGCCACAGTGCCTGGCGTGGGACAGCGGGTGAGGGACAAGCAGACACAGAGCCCGGAGCCGGGTCCCTTCGGAGAGCAGCTACTCGCCAACATGTGCGAACAGATCGTTCCAGACGGGGTGCGGTGGGGGTGGCCATGGGGGTGTTCTTGGTGGGGAACCGGAGTGCCTGGAAGCTGGCTGAGCTGCAGGCAGGGCTCGTGACGGCCTTCAAGCCTCTCTGCCCTGTGGGTGCCGACATCAGTGTCGTCAGATGGCGTGACACTATGTAAAGTATCGTTAGATGTCTCTGTCCTCCCAGGAACCCACCTGCCCTTTGTTCCATCCAGTGAACACGTGTGCGGACAGCAGCAAAGCGGAGAAGCCCGCCTCATTCTGCCTTCGTGCTGTCGGACGGTAGAGACGTCCCCTGACTGGCCAGTCACCCACCAGGGCTCCTGGGTGGCGGTGGGTCCCTTCCTGACCCTATAATCGTGCTGTAGCCTCCTGCTCGGGCTGGCCCGGGCTCGGCACCAGTCAGACGTCCTGACAGGTGTGTGGGTGCCCCGACCCCGGGCTTCGGCAGAAGGGACACAGAGCCCCTCCCCCAGGATGAGGTGCAGGGGTGAGTGGGGCTGGCCTTGAGCCTGAGGGCCGCCCTCCATGCCGCAATCAGAGCACCTCCGTGCTTGGGGCCCCCAAACCAGGTGCGTGTTGTTTCCTGCCCGCACCCTGCTGCCCCTTCCCAGCGGAGTTCCGTGAGCTTGCGGGACGGACGGGAGGTCGCCGGGCAGCAGCCGCGGCTGCACGACCCTGGAGCCAATGTGCGAGCCAGTGCCCGCCGCTGCCAGACTGACGCCCAGAGCCAGGGCTCAGGCCTCCTGCCGGTAAGCGGACGATGCCCAAACTGTGACTCGCCCCGTGTTACCATTTGCTTCGCTCCAGCGGGGGAGCTTATGGGTTTGAAACTACTTGTCCCCTTTGTCAGTAGCTAAAGCACGAGGCACGTGTTGTCTGCCCGGGTCTCGTCCAGACTATGGCGATGGGAGGCATCCGGGAACCTGTTCTCTTCTAATGACCTGGAACGCAGAATGTTCTGGAATCGACTCCAGGGTATCCAGAGCCTGGTAGTCTCCTTTCAGGACAGCCGGAGCGCAAGTCAGGAGGGTGTGGGTGGGGAGGGGATCCACACCCTTCTGCAGCTGCCCGACGCCTTCCCCGTGAAGGGACTGTCCTCACCTCCGTGCCGCGAGCCCAGCAAGGGGAGCGGAGGTCTTTTGTCACTTGTCCTCGACGTACAGCTCACCTTCAGCATCTGGAAGCGAGTAGTAACGTACTGGGCAGTGGTGAGAGCAAGAGGGCAAGACGGAAGCAGGGCTCCGTAGCCTCGGGGTCAGCCAGCACCGTGACCTTGGCCTCCCCACCTCCTGGCTGGTGGTCACCTGTTCGGGCAGCGTGTGCCGACAAGGGCCCTTGGGTTTCCCATTATTTCAGTGTTTTATGCCTGCAGCCCCAGAGCAGCCAGAGGACCCCAGACATTCACCCGGAGGTAGAACCCCCCGTTTTTAAATGTCCGCATCGTCAGTCTCCAAATTCCCTGTCGACATTCACCCGGGAAAATGTTTCCTGTACCTGTAACCCTCCCAGTGGCAGAGGTCGTAGAAGGCGGAACCAGCAGAGAGAGAGACCACACTTCAGCCGTGTCTTTGGTTCGTGCTACAGTAACTTGGTTCTTGCCCGAGAAATTCCTGAATCCGTTCCGTCCACCCTGGAGATTTTACTTCCACGCAAAGCAAACCCAGAGAGCAGACCCCTGGGGCCACAGAAGCCCTCTGTGTGCGGAGCCAAGGTTTGGCAGCGGGAGGCACCCTGTGCCAGGACCCCGTTTTATGTCTTTTGGTAGTTACACGTGTCTCAGATGTGAGACGTGTAGTCACTTAAAACACGTAAAGTCAAGAAAGATAGCTTCCTCACCGAAGTGATTTCTTTTAAGATTTATTTATGAGACAGAGGTCACAAATAAGCAGAGAGGCAGGCGGGGGCGGGAGGGGGCGGGAGGGAGCAAGCTCCCTGCCCTGAGATCATGACCTGAGCCAAAGGCAGAGGCTTTAACCCATTGAGCCCCCCAGGTGCCCCTGATTTTCTGCATTTTAATTTGGAGCCAGTTACAGGGATGGTGGTCAACCAAGGACTTCAGTCAGTGCATTTCCTTCCCAGATGAAGACGCCTGAGAGCAGACGCCCTTCGCCCCTTTCCTGCCTCCTGCTGGCCTAAGGGGCAGTTGTGGTCCTCGTCACAGAGGGGACAGCACGCTCTCGTCACAGCACGAGGACCAGGGATGGCAGGGCACACGGCCCTCCCACACAGTCCAGGCCACCTGCATCCGTACAGCTTATCAGGTGAGACAGACGGGGTGAGCCCTAGAGCCACCGTTGCGACGTAGGGTCCGCCGGAGGGACAGCACGCTCGGCCCACTGTGTGTTCGTGGTCTTCTGTCTGGGGCTCAAGGGAACAGGTGTATTATTTAGGCCCTGGGGGAGGACATTTCTGACGTGAGACTAGAACTTTTTCAAAATTATTTCTCTTGACGAGAGGGGACACTGCGGGGACCCTGGGCTCCACACTCTCCTCCCAGCGCTAACATCGGACTTGGAGAACAGTTGGGAAAAGAGCCCCTCCCGTCCCTCCTTCCCCAAGTTCCCTGCACGTCGCTTTCCCTCTGAGCTGATAAGGACACTGGTGAGGGATAACAGCCACTTAGGCTCAGACTGTCCCTCATTGTGGGTGGGTCTGGTGTGTTGTCTGTCACAGTGGGTCAAGTGGGGAGGGACAGGGAGCGTGTAAGCCCGTGTCTGCACGCTACTGGCCACCAACGCTCGCGGCACCTGCTCTCCGGAGTCCGCTTGTGACGCCGGCCAGCTCTCCCTCCTCGGACGCCATTCCTCCTCCTGTGTCTGTTGTCAGGACGAGCCTCACCTTCTCCCCATTCATGTTAGTTATTAGTACGAGTTCCTAGAGTCTTTGTGCTCTGACCGTGGTTACAAGAGCCAGAACCACTGAACGTTCTGAGGCTCAGGGAGCCCCAGATCTGTGAGGCGGCCGCAGCTCACACCGGCCCCAGTCCTTGCGTTTGCCCTCTCCTTGCTTCCGACCACTGCCGTACTCCCCCAGTGTCCCCTCTGTGTACTGTCCCTGCACTGGACTCCACCATCCCGTCAAGGACGTGGTCCTTCTAAGTGAGGGCTGGTACGTGGAGATGAGATGAGATGTGCTGGCTGTGCGCAGACCGTCCCGACGTCAGCCCCTCCTGCCTGCAACGCCAGCCCTGCCCCATCTCGGGCATCTCCCCGAGAGCGGCCGGATCCAGTCCCCCTCCCCGCTCCATGATCGGGTCCTTCTCTGGAGAACAGTTGGCCACTGGCCATTGCTGCTGTGAACATTGGGGTGCACGTTCCTCTTCAATTCACTACGTTTGTATCTTTAGGGTAAATACCCGGTAGTGCGATTGCTGGGTCGTAGGGTAGCTCTGTTTTCAACTTTCTGACGACCCTCCCTGCTGTTTTCCAGAGTGGCTGCACCAGCTTGCATTCCCACCAGCAGTGGAGGAGGCTCCCCTCTCTCCGCATCCTCGCCAGCACCTGTCGTTTCTTGTATAGCCAAGCCGTGGAGAGAGCCAAGATGCCCTTCAGCAGACACAGAGAAGATGTGCTCCATGTACGCAATGGAGGATGGCTCCGCCATCAGGAAGAATGAACACCCGCCATTTGCATCGACACGGACGGGCCTGGTGAAGTCAGTCAAGCAGGGAAAGTCCGTTGTCATATGGTGTCACTCACTTGTGGGGCGTAAGGAACAGTGTGGAGGACCACAGGGGAAGGAAGGCCGAGGAATCGGAGGGGGAGATGAACCGTGAGAGACTGGAGTCTGGGAAACAAACTGAGGGTTTTGGAGGGGCGGGGGGGGGGGTTGGGGGACCAGGTGGTGGTACTAAGGAGGGCACAGACTGCGCAAAGCACGGGGTGTTCTGTGCAAACAGTGCATCATGGGACACGAGTGACATCAGAAACTGATGACGTACTGTGTGGGGACTAACACGACATCAAAAAGGAACAGACGGTTGGCTTCGTTTGTTTGCTCTCAGTCTGGGAGTCTTCTCGAGTCCTTGTCGGGTTGATTTTGCTGCTTGGATCAGTAGAACACAGTCATGGTTCCTGTTCAAACCCTGTGCTGAGCAGTGTCCTCCCTCCTTCCCTCCTGTGCCCTGAGCCCCCCCTCCTCCCCTCCCTCCACCCTGAGCCCCTCCCCCTGCACTGAGCCCTCCCCATCAGTAACTGATTCCATCTGCGTTCACAGCTGTCTTGAGCCATAGCTCACGTCCCATTCAACGCACTCATTTCAAGTGTGTATTTCGGGGTTGTAGTGTTCACAGGACCGTGCGGCCATCACCACGCCTGCGTTCGAGCGCCGTCCTCGTCCAGAGCAGCCCCACGCTGTCAGGAGCTGCTCCCTGTGGCCACTGGCGGCCTCCCGGCCACAGCAACCAAGAATCTACTTTCTGTCCGCAGGTGGGCCAGTTCTGGGCACGGCCGGTGGTGGTCTGTGAATGGCGTCCTTCACGGGGCGCAAGGCTTCTGGGCTCGTCCGTGTGGCTGCGCGGTGGGACTGCGTCCCTGTTATGGCCAGGGAGCTTGTCTTCTGTGGGTAGAGCACGTTTCCGCCCTTCAGGGGTGGCCCACCTTCCAGCCATCGTGGACGACACTGCCATGATCGTTCCTGCGCACGTCCTCACGTGGACACGTGGTCTTCTTTCTCAGGTATGAGCGGGGGACGGACTTGCTGGGACACGGTGCCTCTCCGTGCGGAAGTTCAGGACGGCTTCTGGCAGTGGGCACACGGGCAGCGCTTCCCCCAGCAGCTGTGAGGCTCCAGGCCCCCCCGGCCCTGGGCCTCGTCAGCCTGTCTCCCTGGAGCCATTCTGGTGGGCGCCCAGTGATCTTGTGATGCCCGTGATTTTCCTTTCCCTGGCGGTTAACCATCCTTTCATTAGCTCATTGACATTTGTATATCTGCCCTGGAGAAATGCCTGCTTACGGTCTTTTTTATTTTTTTTAAGTGGGCTCTATGCCCGGCACAGAGCCCAACTTGGGGGTTAAACTCAAGACCCTGAGATTGTGATCTGAGCTGTCAAGAGTCAGACGCTGGCTCACTGAGCCAGCCAGGCGCCCTTCTTTGTTCTTTTCTGATTGTATTCTTGCATTCTTAGTCCTTCTGTCGTTGGGCTGAGGCACTCTTTACATGCTCTGCATACGTGCCCTTCCCAGACATGAGATTCGTAAATATTTTCTCCTCTCTTCGGGTTATCTTCAACCTTAATGGTGCCTTTTGAAGCACAAAAGCCTTTATTTTTCTCTTGTTTTGTACTCTGGGTGGTTAAGAAGGCTTTGCCAAACCCAAGATTACAATTTACATCTGTTTATTTCCTTCCAGGAGGCTTATGAGGTGTTTGGTCCATTTGAGTTAACTCGTGTGTGAAGTGTGAGGAAGGGCCCGCCTTCCTCCTTTTGCAGACGTGTGTTCCCCCACTTTGTTGCAAAGATGATTCTTTCCTTGTTGAACAATTTTGGCAACTTTGTCAAAAGTCGGAACCTGGGGCGCCTGGGTGGCTCAGTGGGTTAAGCCTCTGCCTTCAGCTCAGGTCATGACCTCAGGGTCCTGGGATCGAGTCCCGCATCAGGCTCTCTGCTCAGGAGGGAGCCTGCTTCCTCCTCTCTCTGCCTGCCTCTCTGCCTACTTGTGATCTCTGTAGCTTTTTCCCACGCTGTATAACTGGGCAGTGTTTCCACCTAGGAGCAGAGAGCATCTCTACGTGTTCATCAGAAGCCAGCAGGTGCCTTTCTTTTCTTGCTGCCTATCCTTCCCTGCCCCACAGACCCTCGCTCCTTTCCTGGATCTGTCCCCTCCGTTCGGGGGCGGCGGACACCCGTTGGCCCACCCACGATCACGTAGTCTCTCGGCTGCTCGCGCCGGGCCTTCCACGGCTGCTGGCTGTCGCGATGTTAGACGACGTGTCCGTGAGTGACGTGCCTGGTCGTAGTCCGGGAGGTCTTCGGAGACCCGCTGGGTGGGGGGTGGCTGCGAGTGCCTGTGCCGAGTGGGCGGCCCGGATCCCCGTCCCCGAGCTGAGCCGCACGCGACCGTCCCCACGGTGTCCTGACAGCCTTCTGACCGGTGAGCGGTGTCTCAGACACGTCCTCATCAGCACCTCTCACGTGTGAATGAGGCTTAACATCCCGTGTGTGTAATGCCTGCTTATATACACACGGTCTAAGTCTTCTGTTCGGGTCTTTTGCCCGTTTCTTTTCCACAGGATCGTTAACTCGTTTGCGGCTTTAAAGTCCATCGTACATCAGGGATCTGATCTAGCCTTTGCCTCCGCGACGTGGTCCCCTTCGCTCGGTCTGTCATTCGTTTTTCCGTGGAGAGAGGGTGTTCTGCTTGGCTGTGCGCATGTTTCTGAGTTACAAGGCTCAGTCTCCCGTCATGTCTAGACCCATGGTGGGACGAGCGTCCTGTCTGCCAGGCCGTGGAAGAACCGGCCTCATTGTTTCACGCCGCAGTCTCGGGCCGTGGAGAGTTTGCTCCCGCACGGAGTGTGGAGAACAGACCTGATCTCGCCTCTCTCCACACAGCGCGCCGGCCATCCCAGCACCGTGTGCTACAGCATCCGTCTTGGGTGTGCCAACTGCAGAGGCCGTCTGTCCGTCTGCGCTGGGCTGCTTCTGCGCTCTGTGCTCCGTCCAGCTGGCGAGCTGAGCAACGTGCTTCGGCTAGAGTGTGTCACTTGTTCACCGGTCCTTTACGGAGACCCCGTGAATTTCGTGCGGCAGCTTGGAGCCCTGACATCTGGTGACTCCGAAGCCACACCCAGCGACGATGGGAGCCTGCCCATGTACTCACGTCCGCTGTCCAGTTACTTGCAGCTGCGTAGCTGACCGCCCAAGACGCGGCACGTTAAAGCCCCGTTTGTGAGTCCAGATTCACCGGACTCGGCTTCATGCCGGAAGTGGCCGGCCTGGAGAGCCCTTGCTCCCTGAGTGGCCGGTTGGAGGACGGTGACCTTGTCTGCCACGTCTGTGCTCCTGGGAGGTTTTCTGTGTCTCCTCACACAGGTGTCACACCCGTCTCGGTACATCTGCTTGCACACTGCTGACCGTTTCCTTCCTGTCATCTGTGTGCTCTTCCCTCTTCTCTCCCACGCTGTGGGGTCACTGTGTCCACATCTGTGACTGCTGTTCGCAGGTTAGCTTCTGTCAGAACTTGCTGATTTGCTCTGCGTTCGTTCGTCATAGATAATCGGGATTTCCCAGTGTAATACTATCCTGTTGGCTGCACACATAGGTACTTTCACTTTTTTTCTCATTTTCGGGCCTGTGGTCGTATTTTGCTTGTGTGGTGACGCTGGCTGACATTCAGCAGTAGCAGAGACCACGGGGAAGCCGTGGGCCTGCCTCAGGAGGGCCCCTTCCAGACATGCCGGCCTCCGTCGGGGAGACCCCACACTGGGGAGCATCCACACCCTTCAGTTACCTGAAGCACTTGTAATTACAACGGTGCTGAATTTTGTTAGTTTCCCTTTCTTTTCTCCGGCACATCCGTGCCGTTTTTCATTTTAGACCCATCATAGGATATTGAGAGATTTCCCAGGATCAAACCACCCTTGTATTCCTGTTAAAATCTCACGTGGTTGTTGGCTATGATTCTCTGACTGCTGGAATCTATTTGCCAGGATTTTGAAATTTACATTAATGTTCATAAGCGAGACTGGTCTAAATTTCTCTTCTGCATATGGATGCTTGTCTGTATCAGTTTTTTTGCTGTGTGTGTGTGTGTGTGTGTGTGTGTGTTTAAAGATTTTATTTATTTGACAGTGCAAGAGAGCACAGGCAGGGGGAGAGGCAGACGGTGGGGGCCAAGCAAGGAGCCCGATGTGGGACTCGATCCCAGGACCCCGAGATCACGACCTCAGTTGAAGGCAGACGCTTCACCAACGGAGCCCCCAGCGCCCCGTCTGTCAGTTCTAGGTATGTTGTATGTGCTTACGTTCTTGCTAAAAGCAAACTGAACTCTGCTCTCTACGGCCTGTGAAAATGTGGTAGATCTTTCGTGAAACCATTGCGTGGCACTTTTTGGGGTGGGGGAGCTCCCTGATGAATTTCCAACTTTCTTCTCTGGAAATTGGTCCCTTTAAGCTTTCTGTCTCTGTTGGGGTTGATCTTGTTTTTTTTTTTCTTTTTCTAGAAAATTTTTTTTTCCTAGAAAATTACTCATTTCTTTAAGCTACCAGTTTTTTTAGATTGTGTGTGTGTGTGTGTGTGTGTGTGTAGAGGGCTCACACGTTTCTGAAGCGACTCAAAATAATTAGATTTCTGATTTTCCAAGAGGGCTTCGGGGTCCGCCCAGCTGAGCACAGAACTGCCAGCCGGTAGTCGTCATCCTCGTCTTTCTTGGTGCCAGTGCAGCAAGGTGTTCTGATGCGTCTCGTGTGATATGCAGGATCTGGGAAGCCAAACCCAGCCTGTGACGCATTAGCTGTCTCAACACGGTCACCTCATGGGTGGGTGTTCTGACCGTCCGGGAAATAATGCCACCTCTGTCGCCTTCGGGTCCAGGCCACATGGTTCCCGGCCCGGGCCTCATGCCTCTGCTTCAGCAGGAGACTGAAACGAGAGTGTCCGTGTGGCCCCCGGCCCCGTGGGCTGGTTGTTCACTGCAGGCTGGGCAGGCTGCAGCGTAGGGGCTGCGGGGACGGGGTTAATGCACGCACTTTACGAAGTCCTCATCCTCCGTTAAAAAGTTCACACTGAAGCCACTGGCCTCCTCCTGGGCCCCTTCCTGGGGGAGAACAGCTAGAGGTTTGCCTCTGTTCTCAGACTTCCGGTGAGGGATGGAGCCTGTCACACTCTCGGGCCATGGGCACCACATCCCTGGTGGCCCCCGTCAAGAGTCCCCCTGTCACTGCTGCTCCCCAGTCTCCCAGGGGGTTGCTCTTGTCCCCAGTGAGATTCCCTCACTGGCAGCCTCCAAGACAGGACGTGGGGGCAGGAGCCCTTGCGGCCAGCACAGGAGGCTCCCGGTGAGGGGGTGGGGGGTGCGGCGAGAGGCAGAAGGAGAGCAGCCGCGAGGGTGTCCTCGGTCCACGGCCAGCACGGCAGGCAGAGGACCCCACCAGAAGCACAGGTTGCGGGGAGCACGGGCTTCCCGTCGTATTGCTCTGGTGGAGGCCGGCTCCGCACCTGCCGTGGTCAGGTCCCAGCGCTCCCCATCCTGCTCTGGGTGCGGGTGGTTTCTCCAGACTAAGGGACGCAGACAGGGGTCCCGGGGACTGGCCCCGGGCACTGGGCGGTGCTGCCCGGGGCAGTGCTCAGGACGCCTGCCGTGGCAGCCGCGAGCCTCACGGAACAGGTGCTCGCAAAGACGGGTGTCTGTCGGATCGCATCCGTGGTGGTGGGTGCAGATACTGGGTGTTTTTCCCCCTCGGGACTTGCTTCAAGACACATCCGAGTAGCCATGAGGACGTTCCGCTGGTTCTGAGCCCCACCTGGCATCCAGCGTGTGATCCCCACGGGGTCCACCAGGCCCCGCATCTGTGACCCACACCGTCCGCCTGTTCTGGACCCCGTAGTGGGGATGGCGTCCAGAGGTCTGCAGGAGCGGGAAGCCCGGGTCAGTAGGTAGCAAACTCTGGATTTGGCTGCATTCTGCCAGATGGCTCACAGGAACGGTTGGCGCGGTTGAGATTTCGAATTCTTGCCCAGGATCGGTGTCGCGTGCTGCAGCTGACTCTCTGACTCCTAATGACGGAACGAGTCTCCCGGGCCGGTAGCTTCCGGACCACTGTCGGTGGTCCTGTTGCTGCCGTTACTCTGCGCGTCGAGCAGCACAGGCCTGCTCTCTCTGGTCCCGAAGCTCTGCTGTGCAGGGCAGGTCTCGAGGGGCAAAAACCAGGTGTTGGCAGAGCCGGTGTCCTCCCTGGTGGCCGTGGGGGAGGACCCCTTGAGTTGCTGGCGAAGTCAGCTGCATGCCGTGGTGGGACAGAGACCCTCTCGCTGCCGACCATCAGGCTGGCTCGTCCCCTGCCCACCATCAGGCTGGCTCGTCCCCTGCCCGCAGGGTGCACTACACGGCCCTTGCCCTTCTCAGTCCTCCTCCGGTCCCGGCCCCTCTTCCCAGAATCCCCGGGAGCAGGCCTCCCACTTCCAAGGGCGTGTGTGTTCACCTTGGATCCACCTGGTGCTCGGGGCCAGATCACTGGACACAGCGGCAGAGCCCCTTCCCCACCATGGGGACACCTGCGCAAGCCCCAGGGGGTTAGGACGGGGACATCTTTGGGGGCCCATTGTTTGTGCCCGCCGTAATGTCATTTGCCTGGTTTTCAGCTAGAATTCCTCTCCCTTTTTTGAACGTTGATTTGCTAAAGTTTCTTGTCTATCCTAGATACTAACTTTTTTTAATTGCAGATATCCTTGTTCAGTCTTTTGCATGCTTGTTCATTTCATGGTTTACCTCATTTAGCATAAACCGTTCAAAGTTAACTTGATTATACCCGTGTGATCTCGTGGGTTACGCTGCTGGGACTGGGGAGTTTTCCCCATCCTGTGTCCCAGAGATGCCACCCTGTGTCATCGGCTGTTAGTCCTGTAGTTTTCTCTTCCCCGTGTCTCTGGAACTCACCCTTGTTTGTGGTAGGAATGGGTCTTCTGGTATTTCAGGGTCGCAAACCACCCCAGAACTTGGCGGTGTAAGCATCCCTTTTTCCTGTGTGCGTGGCTCCTTGGGTCAGGGATGCAGATGGGGCCTATTTCCACTCTGCAGTGGTGGGAGCTAGAATCCTCCAGAAGCTACTCCACGTGTACGCCGGTGTCGGACGCTGGCCAGCTCTGAGTCTGTCCCCACGGAGAGGAGAGCTCCCCCTGCCGTCACTGAGCAGGCGGTTATTAACTTCCCCGGGAACACGGACAGCGTTCACTTGTGCTCATGTGTCCAGATGTGTCCACAGGGCCCCGTCGGTCAGTCTGGTCTGCTTATCTGGTGTCCTTGGACCTCTTTGCAGAGTTCCGTCCTGTTCCGCTGTCCCTCCGTCCTTGCTGTTCTCGTGAGTTTGCTTTGTGCCTTTGCCAGCCCGTACCGCAGCACAGAGCCCGGGCACCCAAGGTCGTCATCGGGTCCCACTTCCTTTCTGATGCCCAGTCTGCGTAGAGTAAGGCCGCGGCCCTCCCGCGGGCCGTCAGTGAGCTTGAACACCGCAGGTCCTGCCCTCGAGTGCCCTGTGCACGCCTCACGGAGGGTCTCTTAGACTCGTCCCTGTTGGCCCTGATCCCTGTGTCCCCAGAGGCCAACGCAGCAACCGCTGCACATTCCAGCTCAGACCGGCTCTGCCTGTTCTAGAACGTCCTGCAGCCACACCATGCGGGCTCTGTCCTTGGGGCCTGGCTCCACCAGTTCGTGTGTGGCTCCGTGCACAGACTGGGTCTCAGGAGCGCACGGCCCTGGGTCCCTGCACCCCGCTGTGTCGTGTGCCTCGCTCGGCCCGCCTGCTGGCTGCCGTTCGCAGGTGCTGGGTCATGGGCAGGTTCCGGCTCTGAGGCACGCAGCCGCCACGACAGCCCCTCCGTGTGCACCTGCTGGTTTTCCCAGGTAAACACTGCGGGGGGACTCATAGGGATTGGTGGGAGCTTAACTTACGGTAAAATCCATCCTTGCGCACAGCAGTCACCACGGAAGCAAAGTTGTCGGCGGCGTGGCCAGTCCTCTGTGTTCTCGTGGTTCCCGGCTGCTGGGGGACGACCGAGACGTGGCCACGTCACTGCCCTGTCTCCCTCAGATCGGCCTCCCGTTCCTTTGCAGCCACCAACCCAGCCTTGGGCTGGGCTGGGGCCGCCGCCTCCAAGCTCAGGTTGCCCATCGGGCGCCTTCCCGAGTGTGTCCCTGGCGCAGTGAGCACAGGGTCGTGCTCTGTTCCAGCCTAAGGAGCACGTGGCCCCCAGGCAGCCCTGGGTGCATCTGCCTTTACGGAGACTGTTGGTATGGGCGGGCGTGGGTGTGTCCGTCTTCCCCTGTCTGCCTGTCTGTCCTCCTTCGTTGCCCCTGTCTCCCTCCGAGTCCATCCCCGTTCTTACTCCATTTTCAGGCCCCCTCTTCGAACCAGACGCCTCTCCCTGCGTTCCTGGGAGGCACACCCTGCCCCTGCACGATCGTGGTGCATTTCCCCTAGGGAAAGGGTCACCTCGCTCCCGCTCACTGCCCTGTGCGGTGGCTTCTGTGTCTCATTCTTGTTGCAGTCGTAGCGTGTGTCCTTTCATCTGCAGTTCCTCATGAATGTGTGACTTTAAACCACGTTCGTATTCTGGCAAATCTAATGTCTGTAGTTGTCGGGGGTGGTGTATATTTTGTTTATTTGCATTTTCTTGCCTGCCTTTTTTTTAAGATTTTTATTTGAGGGCGCCTGGGTGGCTCAGTCCTTACGCGTCTGCCTTTGCCTCAGGTCATGATCTCAGGGTCCTGGGATGGAGCCCCGCATCGGGCTCTCTGCTCAGCGGGGAGCCTGCCTCCCCCTCTGCCTCTGCCCCCTGCTTGCGTTCCTGCTCTCGCTGTTTCTCTATCAAATAAATAAGTAAAATCTTAAAATAATAAAAAATAAATATTTTTATGTGAGAGCGAGAGAGAGGAACACAAGCAGAGGCAGAGGGAGAAGCAGGCTCCCTGCGGAGCAGGGGCAGGACCGACCCTTCCCAGGACCCGGGGATCATGACTTTAGCCGAAGGTGGACACTTAACTGAGCCCCCCAGCACCCCATTTTCTGGTGTTGATAGTATTGCTCAGGGTCTGTTTACATTAGTAAAGCTTCCAAGAAGTGGGAGTTTTCTGTTGTTAACCCTTTCTCTTTCTCAATAACTTATTTCTGTTATTATTTCCTGTTACTTTGACTTAATTCAGTTTCTTTTTTCTAAATGTATTGAATATTTTGTTTTCTTTTGCAGTTTTCTTGTTTTCTGCACTTTGAAATTACAGAATTTCCTTGAAGAACTGCTTTATCTTTGTGTTGACATTTCTGTTTTCATTTTCATTCAATTCTAAATATTTCTTAACCCTATTAGGTTTTTACTGTTAGGCCCAAGTGTTATTTAGTAATAGTATTTTCTTCCCCCAGATGTGGTGTTTTTACAGATCTGTCCTGTTGGTGTTTATGTTGGAAATCACCGTCCGCGAGCGAGGACGTGATCGCTTTGCTGCTTTGCATTTACTGGGTTTTCTTCGTTGCTAAATACAGTTGTCTTCGCGACGTGTGATCCAGTTTTATAAACATCCCACGTACATCTTTTAAAAATCGTAGTCTCTGTTGGATACGGAGTCCCACATAGGTCTAACAGTCTTACAAATGTGTGTGTAAATCTTCATATCCCTGCAATGTTTCCTTTTTACAACAAGAAAATAAGAAACCTCCAGCCGCAGCTGCCAACTTGTGTTTTTCTCTGTACAGTTGTCAGGTTTTGCCTGATGCGTTCCCAAGTGCCATCTGGTACCTGCGTGTTCCTGACAGTCCCCCCAGGCCCGGCTGTTCGCGGCCTCACATTCGTCCATTGGAAGACGCCTCCTCTTCACCCCCAAACATGGCAGAACCTTCGGCCATTCTCCAGCTGTCCGGATTCTCTTTACTGTCTTGGTTCCCTCAGCTGAAGCCCGGGGCTCCGGCTGCACTGGGAGCCCGTGGCGGCGGCCGTGGAATCGTACACGGGGCCTGGATGCGGGGGGAGTCTCTGCTGTCCTCCCTGCCCCTGCTGCAGATGGACCTTCCAGCTCCCACAGGGGGTGGGGGGAGACAGGTCCCCTGCCCTCGTGCCTTGCCAGGCCCCCGCATGGCCATGAGCTCCGCCTGGGCAGGCAGAACAAGCTGGGTGGCACCCACGGTCACCTGCACCAGGTATCGGGAACACCCTGGCCCATGGCTTCCTCCCGCTCTGGTCACCGTCCCTCAGCATTGCCTTCTTCCTCCCTCGTGCTCCAGACCCCAGTTCAGGGGCAGTTGTGGCCCCTTAGCACACCTGTTCCCGGAACCAGCGCAGGAGACACGCACCTGCCCGGAGTGTCTCCAGCTCCCCAACTGCACCATGGCCTGGTGTTGGGGACACAGGCTCCGTCTGGCTCTGCTCCTGGGACAGACGGTGCCTCTGGACAGGTGCATGTGGCCTCTTCCTCCTGGTGCCTCGGCACTGCGCCCCTGGAGGTGGCCTCACTTCCTCTCCCTGTGGAACTTGCTGGGGCCTTGGACCCCCTTGCCTTTCCTCCACGCCAACTGCCGGCACCACCGAGCTGTGGAAAGCCCAAGGAAGCCATCTGTAAGGTCGTGTGGAGGAGCAGTGAGTGCCAGACGCAGGGAATACCCAGACCAGTACAACCCAAGAGGGCCCAGTTCAGTACAGCACAGCCCAGTATAAATAACCCAGCCCACTGGAGCCCAGTATCGCCCAGTGCAGCTCAGCTCAGTGGAGCCCAGCTGTTGGGCACAGGGCAGGGGAGGGAGAGTCGGGGACTCACGGGCACAGACGTCCGGGCTGGAAGAGAACCGCGTCCTGGGGTGGGCGGTGGCAACCGTGGGCCCCGCTGTGCCTGCTCCGCACTGTTGGCCTGTCCACCTGAAAACGGCTACGAGAGTACATTTCACGTTACGTGTGTTTTACCGCGATTAAAGCCAGTACTCGTAGTAGGTGGTCGGAGTTTATCGTTTGCCTCGATTTTGCTTTTACTGCAAAATTCTGAAAGAATAAGCAATAGGACTACATTCCTGCAATTCATAAACCCATGAACGAAGTCTGTGGCCGTATGACGCCATCGCAGACCTCGGGGACTCCTGTGCGGTCCACGGGTGACCCCCAGCCACAGCGCAGCGGGCTACACTACAGGGGGCTCATGGTGCAAACCCCACTCAAACCGTCCCAAAGCTCCGTGAGGCCAGTGGGCACCCGGCCGACTCCCCCGGCCTCACCAGCACGCTCCTGCGGACGTCTTGGTCCCCCGGCCCAGGCATGAGGCCGTCTGAGACATCCAGAGTGCCGCTGGGAGATCATGACCCCTGGGGGGGTTATGTGCTGGCCGTTCTCCCCCCAGCGGGGACCGGCATTGCGTGACATGTGGTCTCTCCGGAGCACGGGACGGGAGCCCCACACCTGGAAGCCTGTCTGCGTGCGCGTGTGTATACACACGCCAGGATGTCCACGTGCCTCGTGGCTCACGGATCCCATCTGATTTCGTGGTAACAGGCACAGAGTATGTAGCCCCACAAGTATTACCAGGTGCTGGGAACGTAGCGTTTTTGGAGAGGACGGGTTTGGCAGATCTGGGTGACCCCGTAAGGGGAGCACATGTGAGGAGAGCTAGGGGCTAAGCCCAAGGGGGTCCCAGCCGTGAGCGGTCCTCGCCTGCTTGCTGGCGGGTCTCCCTAACGCCCGGCCACACCCTTGCCGGCCCGCCGCCTCGCGATCCAGGCCTTTCCCGGGGCCGCGCTGCCTCTGGAGTTTCGGGACAACAGACACCCAAAGGCATCCACAGGGAATGTCCAGCTCTCACCATCGGAGGGGCCTCCCACTGGCCTCGAACCTGCGGCCGCTGCATCCACCTGTTCCCGCCGCACACGGGGTCCCACAGGGCCATCTTCCCTCCCCACCGGAGGACACCGGTCAGCAGCCAGTGTGCAGTGATGGCTCCTGTCATCCAAACGTCCTTTCATGGCCTGTTCCCTCACAGCTGCCACTTCCTCTTTGCAGGAAAACCTCCAGGAGAAGGTTCCTCTGCTTCCTCTTGTCCTGTTCTCCTCAGACCCACGGCAGCCAAACCCACGCCAGCAGACCCTCTCCTGTTCCACCCCAGCCCAGGCCCCCAAACTCCCCCATCCCCTACCCAGCCAGAGCTGAGTAAGCACTCCCAGAGCCGCCTCTTACAGGGGGCCCTCCTGCATTTCTCCCTCTTTTCTGTCGGCCTCTTTATCCTCAGAACCTCTTCTCTGTCATGTTCTGTCTATGGACGAGCTCACCTGTCCCTCTGGTTCCAGCCACATCTGTGTCCACCGGCAGCCCAGCCCAGACTGCTGCCGGCCTCTGACATCCCCCACGGGATCTTGAACACATCCCGGCTTTGCGCGACCGCAGCTCTGTCCCCAAGAGACTTGGGTGTTGCCATCTGCGCGCAGGCCCTCACGGTCCGATTTTATGGGGACTGCCGATGCCGGGACGGGCGGGCGCGGGGACAGCAGGAACCGCAGTGGATGGTGACAAAGTGGCAGAGATGACAGCAATTTACTCATGACTGTGCTTTTAGAAAAGTTATTTTTCATGAAATAAACTGTTAACGTGTGATGGATGTTATTTTTAATGAATTAATGCTTTCAAGTAGCCTCATGTTTACTTCATAGCACAGCAGCGTGGCAGAGAGTTCTCCAGCACGAGGTTGAGAACGGCGAGGGTCCCAGGACCCAAGCCCTGAGCCTGGCTACATCCCACCCTCGCCTCCTGCCACTGAGCCAGGAGGGACTTGGGACACCTACTGAGGATGGTACAAAGGCCTTCCCCACCAGGAGCACCGGCGGGACTGCAGGGGGTGACACAGCAGGGATGACTGGGGGCACAGCCCCGGGCAGGTGGGTCACAGGTGGAGTTACTGAGAGGGGCCGTCAGGACTCGGGCCGTCCTAGTGCGTCTGGGCTGCTGTCGCGCGCACGCAGGGCTTCTCGGGACTTGATCTGCTGCGCCGTGAGGGCCTCTTCCCATGTCCTCTAATGGAGGAGGGGCTGGGAGCTCTCCAGGGCCCTTGACCTCGTCACCGCCAAAGGCCCTCCCCCCTGACACGAGCACATTGCGGGGTTAGGATTAAACATCCGGATTCTGGGGGAACCACAGGACAGAGCAGAGCAGCGGCATCCGCTAAGGTGAAGGAATGTTGCTGAAGGCGGGCCAGTCCACGCCTGGGGGGTGGGGGGCATCTGGAATAGTTGGGGGGGGGGGGCTGTGGTTCAGCGGACTCTGCAGGTCTCCGGCAAAACCCAACAATGGAAAGACAGGGAAGGGTCCCGAGAGTTCAGGGGAGCCCACCATTCCATCCCCATCTCCTGCGCTGGTCTGTCACTGACAGGCGCGGACTCTGGGCCCCAGCCCTTCCCTGTTCCCCGGGGTTAGAGTCTGACGTCTGCCTGAAAGGTGGTGTTCCCAGCAGCCGCCTTCTCGGTACCGCCTGGCAGCCGGGAGACCAGTGTGCGCACGTCCCCTCGCACAGAAGAAGCAGAGAGCTGCCCCCTGCTCCACCAACTTCCCGGGAGAAATCCGGTGCCATCTGCTGTTTCTCCCCCTCAAGAAATGTTAGTGGCAGGGCACCTGGGTGGCTCAGTGGGTTAAGCCTCTGCCTTCAGCTCAGGTCATGATCTCAGGGTCCTGGGATCGAGCTCCGCATTGGGCGCTCTGCTCGGCAGGGAGCCTGCTTCCCACCCACCCCCCCACCCCCCTGCCTGCCTCTCTGCCTACTTGTGATCTCTCTGTCAAATACATAAAATCTTTTTTATAAAAAAGCCATTTCCTTTAAGTTGCACCAGAAAGAACAAAGTAAACTTAACCAAAAAGTTGAAAGACTGTCCTCTGAAAATAACAAAATGTTCGTTAAAGAAATAGGAGATGACAGAGCTGGATGGAAATGTATTCCGTCTTCCTAGACTGGAAAGTGAATATTGTCAAAGCGTCCACACTACTCAAAGGAACCCATAGATTCAGTGCAATCCCCGTCAAAATCCCAACAGCATTTCTTCACAAAATGAGAACAAATAATCCTAAAATTTGCATGGAACCACAAAAGTCCCCCAGTAGCCAAAGCATTCTCGAGAAAGAAGAATAAAACTGGAGGTAACACAATCCCAGATTTAAGTTATATTACAAAGCTGTAGTAACCCAAACAGTATGGTCCTGGCACAAAAACAGACTCACAGAACAACAGACCAGACTAGAAAGTCCAGAAAGAAATCCACATTTGTGTGGTCACTTAATGGACGCCAAAGGAAGAAAGAGTATACAGTGGGGGTAGACTGTAATGAATGGTGCTGGGAAAACTAGTGGGTGTATACAAAAGAATAAAACTGGATCAGTTTCTTCCATTAGACACACATTAACTCAGATATATGTTAGACAAAAACCATAAATATCCTAGTTTTTAAAAAAAAAGCAGTAATCTCTGACATTAGCCTAAGCAACATTTTTCTAGCTGTCTCCTCAGGCAAGGTAAACAAAGGCAAAAAACACAGTATGGGGACTACACTCCCACCACCACCAAAGTTTTTGCACAGCAAAGAAAACCAAAATGAAAAGGCAACATACTAAATGGGAGAATATATTTGCAAATAATATATATGAAAAGGGATTAATCCAAAATATACTAAGCTCTTACACAACTCAACAACCACCAACCAACCACCTAATTAAAGGTGGGCTGCGGTCCTGAGCATTCTTCTGAAGAAGACATAAAGTGGCTAACAGATACATGAAAAGATGCTCAACTCCGCTATCAAAAAGAATGAAGAAGGGATGCCTGGGGGGCTCCTTGGGTTAAGCCTCTGCCTTCGGCTCAGGTCATGATCTCAGGGTCCTGGGATCGAGCCCCGCATCGGGCTCTCTGCTCAGCGGGGAGCCTGCTTCCCCACCCCCCCGCCTGCCTCTCTGCCTACTTGTGATCTCTGTCTCTCAAATAAATAAAAATCTTTTAAAAAAAGAATTAAAAATGAATATTCTTTAACATAATGAGAGATCACCTGGCACATCTTATTTTACAAGAAAATACAAGTGTTGGCAATGATATGGAGAAAAAGGAACCCTTGTGCACTGTTGGTGGGAATGCACATTGGCACAGCCGCCGTGGAAAACTGTGTAGAACCTTCTCAAAGAATTAGAAATACCATATGATTTAGCAATTCCACTACTTGGTATTTTCCAAGGAAAATGAAAATACTAATTCGAAAAGATACTGCACTCCTTGTTCACTGCAGCATTGTTCACAATGTCAAGAAATGGAAGCAATCCACACATCTCTCGGCAGAGGCATGGGTAAGGGGACACACACACACACACACACACAGAGATGGGATATACTCAGCCATAGAAAAGAACAACAGCCTACTATCTGCAACGCAGTGGATAGATCTAGAGGGTGTTAGGCCAAGTGGAATAAGTCAGACAGTGAACGACGAATAACGGAAGACTTCACTTGCACGTGGAATCTAAACAGAACAAATGAGCAAATGAAGAGCAGAGTCAGACCTGTGCACACCCAGAACTGACGGCTGCCGGAGGGAGCGGGGCTGCACAGACGGGCAGATGGGCGAGGAGAAGGGGGAGAGCCAGGCTTCTGGTCCTGGAATGAGCGAGTCATGAGAATCAAAAGATACAGCGTAGGGATGTGGCCAGCTGTGTTGGGACAGCACGGGGCAGGGACGGATGCGAGCACACGGTGTAGACTTCTAGAACCGCCGTGCCGTACACCCGAAACGAACATGAGATTCTGTCAACTCTACCCTAATAATAAAGATGTTTAATTCACGTGTACACAGATTTTGATGGTAAAGAAAATCATTTTCAGAGAAAAGTATCTGTGAAATGTAAAAAAATAAATAGTAAGTGAAATGAATATAACCCATAGATGCCAGACTCTGGGTCCCGCCTTCTTCCGTGAAAGACACGGAACCAGAGCAGCGGCCCCTCCCCAGGAGGACCAGCACAAACCACGCCCACTGCCCGGACACACCATGTCTACTGACCACAGAGTGCTGCAAAGCTTCAGCTCCAGTGGAAATAGCATCAGGTCTCTTTCAGCAAGCAGACCAGAGCACACCTAGTTGGAACTCACCACACTCTGGCCAAGGTCCACACACGCCCCCTCGGCAGGCAGGAGAAACTCTGCAGCCGACGGACCTGAGGCAAAGTATACCCACAACACAGCAGCAGTGTGCACACAGCACGCACACCAGGAACACTTCCTGAAGCACCAGGCCCTGGACAGCCTATGACCTCTTCTTCATAAAGCCATTACATAACAGAACAGGCTTTTCTAACACAAAGAAGACAGAGACCTAGGCAAAATGCCTAGATGGAAGAATTCATCCCAAAAGAAAAAGTCAGGGCCAGAGACCTAACTGAAACAGATATGAATAACATCTCCCATTCTGGTCCAGAATTTGAAGCAACAATCATATGGATACTACCTGGGCTTAAGAAAAACAAAGATACCAAGGAGTGCCTTGCTGCAGAGATAAAAGACCAAAAAACTAGGCAGGCAAAATAAAGAATGCTATAACTGAGACGCAAAACTGACCAGATGCAGTGACCACGAGGATGGAGGAAGCAGAGGAAAAAAATAAGTGATACAGAAGATAAAATTATGGAAAAATCATGAAGCTGGAAAGAAGAGGGGAAGAAAAATATTGGATACAAATGTAGACTTAGGAAACTCAGCAACTCCATAAAGTGTAATGACATCCATACCATAGGAGTCTCAGAAGAAAAGAGGGGAAAGGGGGCAGAAAAGCTGAAAAATTCTCTAATCTGGGGAAGGAAACAGACATCCAAATACAGGAGGCACAGACATTTCCCATCAAAATCAACAAAAACAAGGGAATACCAATGCATACTGTAGTTTAATTTGCAAAATATAAAGAAAAATCTGGGGGCGCCTGGGTGGCTCAGTGAGTTAAGCCACTGCCTTTGGCTCAGGTCATGATCCCAGGGTCCTGAGATTGAGTCCCACATCGGGCTCTCTGCTCGGCGGGGAGCCCGCTTCCTCCTCTCTCTCTCTGCCTGCCTCTCTGCCTGCTTGAGATCTCTGTCTGTCAAATAAATAAAATCTTAAAAAAAAAATCCCGAAAGCAGCAAGAGAAAAGAATTCCTAAATTACAAGGGAAGACAAATAATGTTAGCTGCAGATCTGTCCACAGAAACTTGGCAGGCCAGAAGAGAGTGGCATGATATATATTCAACATACTAAAAGGGAATATTATGGTGCCAGGAAATCTTTATTCAGCAAGGCTATCGTTCAGAACAGGAGGAGAGATAAAGAGCTTCCCAGGCAAACAAAAACTAAAGGAGTTCGTGACCACTAAGCAAGCCCCACAGGAAATATTAGAGGGGCTCTTTGAGGGGTGAGAAAGACCAAAAGTGACAAAGCCTAGATAAGAACAGAGAAAGTATCCAGAAACAACTGGCCAAGTAATACAATGGCAGTAAATCATATCTACCAGTAATCACTCTGCATGGAAATGAACTAAATGTTCCAATCAAAAGACACAGGCTGTCAGAATGGATTTTAAAAAATGAGCAAGACCCCCTTATATGCTGCCAACAAGAGATTCATTATAGACTGAAGACACCTGCAGACTGAAAGTGAGGGGACAGAGAACCATCTGTCATGCTAATGGACTTCAAAAGAAAGCAGGAGTAGCCATCCTTCTACCTGACACACTAGATTCTAAATAAAAATTGTAACAAGAGATGAAGAAGTCATCATATCGTAATTAATTTATTATTCATAGTTTTACACCACACCCAGTGCTCCATGCAATGCGTGCCCTCCCTAATACCCACCACCAGGCTTCCCTAACCTCCCACCCCCCGCCCCTTCAAAACCCCTCAGGTTGTTTTTCAGAGTCCATAGTCTCTCATGGTTCACCTCCCCTTCCAATTTCCCTCAACTCCCTTCTCCTCTCCATCTCCCCATGTCCTCCATGTTATTTGTTATGCTCCGCAAATAAGTGAAACCATATGATAATTGACTCTCTCTGCTTGACTTATTTCACTCAGCATAATC